>SNQJ01S0138847.1:12132-25289 GCA_010110895.2 Picea sitchensis | reverse complement strand
ATACCTCCCACAACTACCATAATATTAACAAGTTTATGGTGTGGGAGGTCTTTCTCTTGAAGAATATAACAAAGGATTGGCTGGGTTTTCTTCCCTTGTTGAGAAGGGTTTCCCAGGATACTTCTAGTGTACTTGTGCATGGTGTTTCTTCTTGTGATCTTGGTTGCTGCAAGAAATTGTTTATGGTTTAAGTAAAATGCTAAAAATGAAATAAACTTCATGCTTAAGCATAGCTTATTGAAAAATCAACATGGTTTCAGAGCATAGGTCCTGAAGAACCCCTGCACAAGCATTTAAAGCTAAGTCAAGTCGTCCTTCTATTCTGCAGTTTCGTAAGGCCTCTAAGGTTTGTTGCAATTCCGTATGACCCTCCTTTTCTGGAATGTTTCAGCCCCTAAAAATTGGACGTTGAGGCAAATTTTGGCATAGGAGAGTACGACCTTCTCTAGTGCACCTCCAGAGACTCTCAGAGTGAAATTCTGAGCATTTTGAAGTTTTGGCCCTAGGGTTTCTAGGGTTTCGCAATTTTCTACAGAATTTTGGCTTTAGGGTTTCTGCAGCTCATTGAAGGAGCCTTTTCAGCTCACCAGTATGCCTGTGACATTCTTAAGGCTTATTGTTGGTAGTCATAAGCCCAACAAAACCTAAAAGTGCTAGCCTAGCCTAGCCATTAGGTTTTCTAGCCCAGTTGACAAGGGTTTGTGAAGAATCTAAAAATATGATGAACATAATCATGATGGAAGACAAGCTTGGTGGATCAAGCAAACTCAGTTCCTAGAAGCCAAGAGTTCAAGGAGATGAAGACATCAACATATCATCACCCTCAGGTATGCGCTTGTATATATTATTTGTATCATTATCATGAGGGTACTTGCAGGAGGAAAGGAACCTTTGCTGAAGTCATGAATCCAGAGGGATGTCAGTGCATTCAAAGGAACAACACACTAGAAGTAAAGACTCCAGGTTTGATTGTTTTAATTATCATGCCTCTAACCTACATTTCTAAAGTTTGCTACATTACAAGTAGGTATTCTAGCTATGACAACAATCTTTAAATTGTTTTGATTCTAGAGATGTACTCATTATTCTCCTTTAGGAGATATTTGTGTCTTGTTTCCTTTCGTTTGTTTTCTTGTTCCAGGCAGGTTAACAACAAAGGAAGATGGTTATACTTCAGACTTCAAAGGGAGTCAAAACTATTTGAGGAGGAAGAATAGAACCATCATTGAGGCAACCAATGCAATAATGCATGATCATAATCTTTCTATGATTCTGTGGGAAGAAGCATGCATGGCACAGTATATGTTCAGAACAAGAGTCTTCACCAGATTTTGAAGAAACATAACTCTCGAAGAAGCCTTCACCGGAGCGAAGCCCGAGATTGAACACTTCAGGATATTTGGGTGCCCAGTGTATTTTCATGTACCCAAAGAGAAGAGGTCCAAGCTAGACCCTTCAGGGAGAAAGGATACATTTATGGGATAACAGTGAATCTTCGAAGAATATCAGATCTACATCCCTGGTCAAAGACAGATTGAGACAAGCAGAGATGTTGCCTTTGAAGAAGAGATAGCCTATCAAAGATCCAGAGAATCTCAGATGGAGATTGACAGTGAGACAATACCTTCTCCCCCTTTAGCAGTTCAGAGGGAGACAAACATTATTCCAGCCGATCTAGTTGCTCCAGTTGATATGCCCAGAGATATTGCAGTAAGGCATAAAAGGCCTCCCTAGGCTCGACAAACTCTACAGGAGGCAGAGGAACATACAAGCCCCTCAAGGCACATCTTGAGAGAGCAAAAGAGATTTTCGAGCTACCCTTCAACCATGAGCCACTTCATTGATTCTGAGCCTTCTTGTCATGGAGAAGCGACAGGTGAACATGTATGGAAAGATGCCATGACAGAAGAATACCAGTATATCTTAAAGAATGATGTATGAGATATTGTCTCCGAGACCAGAAGGGAAGTCTGTGGTGACTTCCAAGTTGATCTATAAGATCAAGCATGCAACTGATGGAAGTGTCGAGAAATACAAAGCGAGATCTGTAGCCAGAGGATTTCCACAAACAGATGGAGTTGTCTATGATGAGACACTTGATCCAGTAAGCCCGATACACTTCCATCCGTACTACCATCCATGAGTTGGAAACTATATCAGATGGATGGATTCTTGATGAGTTTGGGTTTCAGCAAGAGTGTTGTTGATCCAAACCTATATTATTACATTGTTGGTGACGAGAGCCTGATTTTGATGACTTATTCAGGAAGCCGTGTTGTTGGAAACAAGCAAGATTTGACTTATGATTTCGAGATGAAGGATCTGGGTATGATGCACTACTTCTTAGGACAAGAAGTATGACAGAGGACTGATGAGAATTTTCCTGAGTCAAGGAAAATATACAGTGGGGATATTAAAGAAGTTCAGTATGACTAAATGCAAATCCATGCCTACACCGATGGTGATGGATTTGAAGAAAATGAATGATGATAATTCAGACAAGATTGATCCACAACTGATTGGATCACTGATGTATCTGGTTAACACCAGACTCGATATATGCTATGCAGTGAATGTACTTAGCCAATTCATGAGTCAATCGAGACAGACTCAGTGGACAACAATGAAACATGTATTGCGATATCTACGAGGCACAATTAGATATGGCTTGAGATCTGCTTCCAGTGTAGACTTGAGTTTGCAGGGATATGCAGATTGGGCAGGGAGTGCAGTGGACCGGAAGAGAACCTACGGTTGTTGCTTTACTTTAGGGTCTGCCATGGTTTCCTGGTGCAACAGGAAACATAGCTCTGTGGCATTGAGTACCGCAGAGGCAGAATACATAGCATTGAGTGTGGCAGTCCGTGAAACAGTGTGACTTCGCAAACTTCTGATAGATTTATTCGATCATGAGATGGATCCTACTACTATTCGTTGTGATAACCAGAGCTGTGTGAAGCTCTCTGAGAACCCCGTGTTTCATGATAGATCGAAACACATTGAGATAAAATATCATTATATCAGAGACATGATGCAGAGGAAAGCAGTACACGTGCAGTGCCTTCCTACACATGAGCAGATTATAGATATCTTCACCAAACTGCTTGCCAAGTTCGAGTACTTTCGTGAGAAATTGGCTTGGTGGAGAATACCTCTCTAGCTGAGAGGGAGTGTTGATGACTACAACCAAGACGAAGTTCGAGTACTTCCGTGCGAGACTTGGCCTGATGGAGAATGCCTCCCTAGCTGAGAGGGAGTGTTGATGATTACAGCTGCGTGAGACATCCTCCAGGACACAGACTAAGTGAGTCGGCCTGAGAGAAAGCCCATGAGTTGGGTGTGTGGTTCCTCTCTGAGACGGAGAAGGAATGTTGTGTGCCCCTGTGTGGGGTGAGGAAGCCCATGAGTTGGGTGTGTGATTCCTCTCTAAGACGGAGATGGAACGTTGTGTGCCCTGTTTGGGGTGAGGAAGCCCATGAGCTGGGTGTGTGGTTCCTCTCTGAGACGAAGATGGAATGTTGTGTGCCCTTGTGTGGGGAAGCCCATGAGTTGGGTGTGTCGTTCTCTCTGAGACGGAGATGAAACGCTGTGTGCCCCTGAGAAGGGAAGATGCCCATGAGATGGGTGTATCGTTTGAGATGAAACGATGTGTACCCCTGTGAGGGGTGAAGGAGCCCATGTGGTGGGTTTACTGTTCTCATCTGTGCAAAGAGTTGAGATGATGTGATACTCTAGATGATTCTCCTGTGAGACGTAGTGAGAAAGAGATCTGCTGAGTTGGACGTGCCTGTGGCTGAGCACAGGTGAACGTGATCCTAGTGGCTGAGCACTAGTGAGTGAGATTCTCTTGTGAGACGCAGTGAGAAAGAGATTTGCTGAGTTGGATGTGCCTATGGCTGAGCATAGGTGAACGTGATCCTAGTGGCTGAGCACTAGTGAGTGTGATCCTAGTGGCTGAGCACTAGTGAGTGTGATTCTCCTGTGAGACGAAGTGAGATAGAGATGTGGACATCCATGTGGCTGAGCACAGATGGATGTGCCCCTAGTGGTTGAGCACTAGTGGGTGTATGAGATCCCTTGCTATATTGTACAAGAGTCAGACTTACCTGTAACCCTATTTGTGATGTAAAGGGTACAAGTCGGCCCCACCATAAAGTGAAAGATAATTAATGTAAAAGATAATTAATATGGTAATTATTAATTATATTCTAAGTTATTGAGGTCGGCCCTGTTGTGCCAATAGACACTACTGTTGACAAGTTCAGTCTAATATAAATAAAGGTAAATTCCCCATTGAGGAATCATATCACAAGTGTGAGTTTAGAAATTTCAGCAAATCTTGTTCTTGGGAAAAGTGCGCACCTCTCTTGGGCGCTAGTCTTCTAGGATTTGTGAGCACCCTTTTGTGTGCTAGGTTTATGGTGTGGGGGGTCTTTCTCTTGAAGAATATAGCAAAGGATTGGTTGGGTTTTCTTCCCTTGTTGAGAAGGGTTTCCCATGATACTTCTTGTGTACTCGTGCATGGTGTTTCTTCTTGTGATCTTGGTTGCTGCAACAAATTGTTTATGGTTTAAGTAAAATGCTAAAAATGGAATAAACTTCATGCTTAAGCCTAGCTTATTGAAAAATCAATACCATCCACATTTGCCAACTCATCATCAAATCATTATCACCTCCATCGAACCCTAGCCCTCAATGTGATGTCAAGCCCTAAAAGGTGACGTTTTAGGCCTTCAAGGCCAAACATTGAGCAAGCAGGGGGCTAGTTTCTTCCATCGGGGTGTATTCTCATGCCTCCAAAGGCAAATGTCTCTGACCCAGGTGTCCAAGAAGCAAGGGCGCATCATCCATCCTGTGGGATTCATGCCCCAAGTGAAGGTCCAAGTGACCTTGTGCCTTCATAGAAAGCTTTCTACCTGTCATTCTCCCTCCAAGGGCTCACAAGTCACAACCATCATGTCAAGTAAGCCATATATAATAAAAGAACCAGCCAAATATGTGCATCAAATCCCCCCTATCAAAATAAACAAATGCTCAAAGGCCTTATGTAACTTGCCAAATTTAGGTATGGGAGGGTTGTCAAGGTGACCTATTGGGTGAATCATCCCCTAAGTTAAGGAGTGTTTCCTAGGTGGACCCTCTCTAAGTTATGTGAAGAGTATGACGTGGATAGGGGTAATACTTTTGGGCATGGAGTTTCTTGACATACAAGGGCTCATATTGTCTCATTTATGGATGCCTTTGTAGAGGGTGTGCTACCCTTCGTCCGGGATGCATAATTTTTCCAAGCCCTTTTTGCCATTTAATTTATTAGAGTGTTCCTAGGTTGAATCTAAAGTAGGACTTCTACTTTAACATGAAAAACATTGCCCACCTTAACTCTACCCTGGTCACACTGTGCTTCCCCAAGTTGAAGACAATGTGTGGGACTTCTACCTAAGCATGAAAAACATTGCCCACACACGCTCTATGTTGGTTGGCATGTTTAATTAGTTGTTTATTTTATGGGTCCCATCAAGTTTTTTGTGAGAAACATTTCATTGTTCTCGTGATCCCTGAGTGAGAATCTGGAAGGTTTATGATTTGCTTTTATCTTTTGCCAGCTACAAGCCTTTGGGCCTTCATCCCCTTCTTCCCATGAAATGAAGTACAAGCCCTTCTTGGGTCAATGTGGCCCAAAAACCCAAAATATTAGGAAGCGAAGGAAAAAAAACATGGAAAGTGGCAAGTATGTCCGGAAGTGGTACGATGACTCATCAAGGAGACCCACCAGTAGCAACCCTTTCCCCGAGGGTGACCACTTACTAGGACACAATGTCAACCACCAAGGTGAAATAAGGCAATGAGCATAATTTCCAAGCAAACGTTTTCAAAATCAAGGACGAACCTTTTGCAACATATTCAAATGCTTCATTTATTAAAATGACACTTACGAAAATGTTGGACTCGTTACCTCATGGAGCAATACTTGCTGTCCTTTGTGAGCCAAGCTGGTGTGGTGAATGGTGCAACCATTGATCTCATGGTGACAGGTGGTGTGATGTGGGTCTCTGCTTGCTGGTCTGTCTCTCGGTACTCCATGTCTGCAACCTAAGGGCCTCAAGACATCGTCTCCTTAGTTATCCCTAGAAATGGGGGATAACAAACCTCATTCTTTGTAAAACTCTTTGTGATTAAACATGACCATAACTATTTGGTCCTCGTTCACTTGCATGAGTTTGCTTCCTTCTCTAATTTCGATTATTCATTAGAGAAATTTTGAGGCAAAAAATGGGTCTCAAAACAAAAAATGTGCTATCAACATCAACTTTAAAAGAACCAAAAGGATTACAATGATAAGTGGCCTTGGCATGTACATGCCTCATGGTGACCCTTCACGTAAAGTTGTCTTTAGGTAATACACCTTTTAATATGTACATGAATATCCTAAGTTCTATAATTTATATATATATTATGAATGAAGATATTTTATATACTTAACATTGCCGCCTTCTTTAAGATGCTTTTTCCTCTAAGCATTGTCATCTGTTCTAACCATCATGCTTTCCTTAATAATGTTCTTGATATTTTGTTGGTATTAAATCCTTGATTTAGTTCACAATCTCCAAATTATTTTCATTTTCTAAGAATATATTTTCTTTTGATAATGGTACTCCTTTTTGAGTATTTCTTTAATACTTATATAACTTAATATGATAACCTTTTCTTATTTATGTCACCTTGATGTATATCTCTTATATCCCTTAAGAGACTGTAAGTTATATCTTCCTTAACTAAATGACTTCATAATAGTTGAGAGGCTGCTTAATAACTTCCTAGTTTTCCATGGTTTAATATTTCGTCCAAATGGCATGACACGATGGTATAAGCATTATGGCTGTGGTTGATTTCTGAAAGACCCACTCTGAAGATTCTCACTTGTAGATGTTAGTCTCTTCTTCTTGTGTGTTGTTGTTACTCCTACCGCAGCAGCTACTCGCTGCTGCCACCTTCTCTTCTATTTGTTGTTGTTGGTCATAATTATGTAGTGGTAATTTACCCTTCATTAAATATTTGAAAGATATGCCACTGAAATTGGCATACTTATTATTCTGATATACAAAGTACATAGGCACATCTAGAGCATAATCCACATAACTTTCAAACCCAAATGTATCGTCGAAAACAGAGGGAAGCATTCCACAATGACTGCTGTCAGTATTTGTCCAAATATAGCTTCTATAGCTAAGAAAACCATTTGGTTTCCCTTTCGTGAACAGTGAATTTGCAAAAGCTGCTGTTGTGATAGGCTGCAAGGTAAGTCCACCCTGAAACTTATGCACCATATCTACTTTTGAACTGCAGCCAAGATTAACCTGTACAGTAAATGTTCGAAACATCATGTCGAGTCCTAGACAATGTTTTAAAACTCGGACTCGGCCTTGGAATCGGTCGATGGTCAACTTGGACTTGGATTGACTTGGACTGATCTGATTTCAATGACTCGGTTTACTAAAAATTACATAAAATATTTAAATTTTAATGAAAAAATTATATTTTAAAGATTCCAACAAATTATTGAAACTTTGAAAGAAAGCATTATGGATAAATGAGAAATAACATTTAAATGACAAAGTTAAATGACAAACAATGTTCCACCATCGCTTATATTGGGATCCTCATCATAAGTATCACCCTTTGCCTCTTGTCTAGCCTTTACCTCTAGCTCGATCCTCTAGGGACATCAGTGAACATCTCCCAATTTTGATGAAACTATCTAATCGAAGCCTTATAATATGGTAGGAAAAGCTTAACATGCCTAATCAATGATTTTGGTTTGAGTGAAAGGTACATTTTTGCTAAGGCCATGTCAGAGGAGTTCAACAATCAATACCACTGATATTGAGGTACATAAAGGGCTTGGTGCTCTTGATTAAATGCCAATCCCATACCCTCATACGTGATAGAATCCAATGAAAATGTTGCAATCCTACCAATCCTGGAATCCTAAAAACTGTTGAGTCTGTTGGATTTTGAATGGGATATGGAATTCTACTTTCTCCATATGAAGTCCGATGAGGTTGGAACCACTCTCAAACATCTTGAAACAATTAATGGTAATGTTAAAAATTTAAATAAAAGGATAAAAAGGAAAGATAAAGGGAATGCCAACTTTTGCTTGCCAGCGTTCAACGTTTTTGGTCAAACCCTTTTAAAGCAAAAAATAATTTTGCATGTTGGTGGGGTTTAGTACCTACTTGGTCGAGTCAAGCCTTGACTCGGCCGAGTTGTATTGGTTTGGTATCGAACCGGTCGAGTCAAGCCTTGACTCTGCCGGTTTGGTACCAAACAGCCTGACTGAGTCAACAAAAGGGCCGAGTCAAAGTGGTTTGGGGTTGGCTTGGTCAACTCGTCTGAGTCCAAGTCCGAGTTGATTGAGTTTGAATACTATGGTCCTCGAGAGCCTACTTTAGGCATGTAGTCACGCGTTATGTTGTAACTTCCCTTTGGCATTATTGGTATATCCTTCACAACACATTTTTGTTGGAATTGATAAGTGTTGGGGTCATAATAATAATTATTATTATGGTCCTGGTTTTTATTGTCATGATAATAATTGTTATTATTATAATAATAACAAGGAAGCATATTGCCGTTTGGATGATACCTATCAGATCCATTTATATTCACAATCACATTTACAACGTATGGATGGTGAGGTGCATGAGGGTGTCCATATTCATATCTGTGCTGCTATCGATTTTGATAGCCGTATTGATATCCCTCATATCCATATTCAGAAACGTATGGGTATCCATCAGTTCCATAACCATATTCATATGCATGTGGGTATCCATTATTAGATCCATATCCACATGGGACTCCTTTCTCTTGCGGTTGTCGTGCCACCATTGCCATATTGGTGTTTGTACTAGTTTCAACATTAATATTGGGGTTTGTATTGGTGCCAAAGTTAGCATTACTATTACGGCGATGGTTGCACAACAACTGCAAGAGCAAGGAGTCCCATGTGGATATTACATCTTGCTATTGAATAATATTGAAAATTCATTTCACGTTCATCATCACTGTTATCTTCTTTTTCTTTGTGTGGTTTGATTTTCTTTTCATTAGCTTTTGGAGCAGGTTTCAGCTCTTCTTCCGGAGCAGGTTCAGTTTCATTGCATATTTGTACTTTTCAAATACTGTATTTATCGTCTCCTCGATACAATTAATGAGTTCATTCGTCAATTCATCGAAGATGGTATCAATGGTATATCCACAAAAATGGTGGTGGTTCAGTGGTTGAATCCAGGACAATGCAGTCAACGTTTGATCATAAAATGAGGCTCTAATACCAAATGAAGCAGAAAAGCTCAATTATATTTGACTTTCTAATATTGGAGAAGAATTAATAATATATAAATGTACAAAATATAAATGATAAGATGATTACAATGATGAGTGGCCTTGGCATTTATAGGCCTCATGGTGACCCTTCATGTAAAGTTATGTCTTGACGTAATACACCTTTTAATAAATATATTTATCCTAAGTTCTATAATTTAGATATATGTTATGAATGAAGACATTTTATATACATAACATATATTAGGAAGAGCCTGCACTAAATGCATGCAGGCTGACCTTTTATGGTTGTCTAATGTTGGCCTACCTTTTACTACAATTATTTTCCTCTTAACAATTATTTTCTGTTTTTCTTATATAATTATGTACATTTTTCTCTTTGTTAAGGCTGCTTTCAAGAATATTAAAGATACTAGTATTATGTTTTTCTTGACGTGAGTTGTCTTGTATGGTGTACTGGGCTGTAGCAGTTTCAGTTTATTTCTGCACACTTAATATACTTTATGGAAGCTGTGTAATTCTTGTTTAATTAGGTATGACATCTATGATTTCATTTTACAGTAACAACTGGTTTCCAGTGTCTTCTATGAAAAATGAAAATGAAGAATACCTAATTTTTGTTGGGCATTTATGTGAGATGAGAATGTAATTAAAGCTTCGTATAATTTTTGTAATCATCCCTCATATAGCTATATGTCATGATCTGATTTTTTTTCACATGTGTGTTGTAACTTTCTTATTTTGGAGCAGTTTATTTTATTGAAGTCAAAATGACAGGGTTCTGAAGCCATTTACTATAATACTAAATATTTCTTTATTTTGCAGGTTTATTGATATTAATGCAGGTCGCCAACTTCATCTATGGCGATGTGAGCCATTGGAGTCTTCATTTTCTTCTTTAATCTCTGCTATTTGCTGTTCAGGGCATCAAGATAAACTTGAAGGCAAGAAAGGCTTATCCAGCTCTTCTTGGATAGCTGCTGGTTTCAGTTCAGGGCATTGTAGATTGCTTGATCTAAAGAGTGGGACCATTATTGCGCATTGGCGGGCTCATGATGGTTTTGTCACCAAGGTATGCAGGGATGTCTTTCAGTGAAACAATTATATTTTGACTAAGTTTTCTATGTCTCCATTATAAATATTTTCTTTCTTTATCCACCATCAGCACTGATATTTTAATTCTTAACTGATGCAGCTGGCTGCGTTGGATGAACACTTGTTAATTTCAAGCTCTCTTGATAGAACTTTGCGTCTTTGGGACTTGAGAAGGTGCAGTGAAGAGAATGCCGTTGTGATACAGAATGCTTTTCATGTGATAACTATTTGTTAGCTTTTGAAGTTGTTGCATGTTGTTTCATATTTCTTGCACGAGACATTGTTTGAAAGGCCCTCATTTTTTATTTCCATGTACTATTAGGATTTGGAATTGTAATTAATCTTTGTTGAAGTCAAAAATTTAATTTGAGGATGATTTTCAAGTACATTAATTACTGGCTATCTCAGAGAAATATGATGTAAAATGCTTAGATACACAGAAACTTGCACTATTGTACATCTAATACAGACCGTCATTGTCTCTGTCAACTAGGATCATTGCTTATTGGTGCATCCCAGTCTATAGATATACTACAGGTTATCTACCTATTACATTAATTGCTTTGTGCAATGTACTCTTAAGTTTTGACTGTTTTCATGCTGCAGAAGCCGGCCTACTCAACTGCAGGTCTTTAGAGGACACTCGGATGAAGTGTCTAGCTTTTCCATTTGGGGTCATGATATGCTTTCTGCTTCTGGAAGTAAGATTGGGCTTTCTTCACTCTCTAGACCATATGATCAGGTAAGGCCACGTACCCCATTCTTTTTGCATCTTTTCATTTCTCTCTCTCTCTTTCTCTCTACATAAGTAGAGTCCTTACTTGAAGGGACAGTTTCAATTTGATACATGCATGTTGGTTGGTTGCAAACAATTCACCTGGTGTTGAACATCTTAATGGTGTCTACATACACAAAATAATGGGAAACTTGTTTCGTACCGGTGAAAACAAATTTTCATGGAAAGTTTGATCAGGGATACAGTTGGCATTTTTGCATTATTATTTCTTCCGAGGCCCTTCATGTGAATTAATAGCATTCTAGCATGACACAAAAGGAAAAAATTTAGATGTTTAACTAGGTAATCTTCTTCAGTGTCACTGTGGTTGGCTGCAGTGTTATACACCTCTGTTCTTGTGAACCTACCATTTTGCCCCTAATTTCTTGCAACTAGAAAGGCAAGACACCATCGAGAAATCCTTATTGAACTTGGAGGCAAACTCACTCATCTAGGTTTCAGCTGAGGCTATGTTAGCACAAATTTCTACCCTCCAATTGAGCTGATAAATCTAATAAAACAACGATGAAAACTTGGCTAATTAAAGGAGTAAAGCCCCAAATTGTCATGGGATAGACCCCTCTCTGTTTGGGCTGGTGCTTGCCAGCCTCAGGGAGGAGTACCTAGGGTGATTTTCTGCTGTCCTAAGTCTGATTTTCTGCAATTAATGACAAATTACAACAGCTGATATGTCTTTGACAACATGTTAATCCTGTTCAAAACGTGGGGAAAATAATAGTTTTGCTTGTTTGGAGGGATTCTGCAAGGTTAGCACAATAAAAGAGAGAAAGAACGAGAAAGAAACTACTCAAAAGATCAATATAAATCACAATGAATAGTAAGGAAAGTGACTGATCTAATTGCGAAAATTCACAAAGTACCATCAAGAAACAAGGTTAGAACACAAACACATTTTTTTTATTGATAGGCTTGCAAGAAGGTTGGTTGCGCCACAATTGACAAGTCCACAACCCGTACAATGATCACTTTGCTCAAAGAAGAGTAACTAGACTAAGAACGAGAGAGAAGAATGAGAGAAAAAAGTATGCTAGCTGCTGCAATAATCCAACCAATAACCAATGGAAACTATCCATTATATAGCTCGAGGGCGCATATCCATAGAGAGGATGAAGAGAACACATGGGTGGCTAAAAGGGGAAGTCTATGCGCATGGGAGTAGACTAGACTTGAGAGGATACATGCACATATGTGAGGAAATACAAGTGGGAGATGATGGAAGTATGCATGCGCAAGGGAGAAGGAAGTGAGAGACCCACGTGTGGAAGGAAAAAGGGAATTAAGGCGTGGAACAATAAGCATGAGAGGACTTGCGCATGGAAGAAAAGGGATATGTGATGAGTGTGAGAGAAATAGTAATAGGACAGTAATTAATTTAGAAGCTAGGCACATGCCAAGTGGATGGAATTGATGAGTGGATGCGAGGATAGGAAAGTTAAATGCGCACAAGGGAAAAACGCCCACAAATTTAGAGAAGGCGCACTTGGAGTAGGAGAGAACCAAAAATAAACCCCATGCTTGAGAGAAAGACTTGGAATAGGCATGGATGTGGAAGAGATTAGCTAGGAAAAGGTTTTAATGAAAATAGATAGGACATGCAATAAAAAGAGAGAGAGATAACTCCTTTAATGTGCCACACGTGTGAGTCGAAGAGAGAGAAGAAAGGCGCACTTGAGGAAATAGATGGAGAGAATGAGGAAGAGACAATGCGTATGGGATTTATGGAGTGAGAAAGATGTTAGAATTAGGGTAAAATTGCAAAACAATAGTATCTTTTGATTTCAGTGATAAAAAACAGCTAGATCTATAAATCAACAGAGATAGAACACTTAGAATTTGGATCTAAGAGAGACAACAATAAACTTAGAAAAGAAACTCTGATCTAAAGAGAATAGAAACTCAGATCTAATGAGATAGAATC
>SNQJ01S0138845.1:0-10237 GCA_010110895.2 Picea sitchensis | reverse complement strand
TGTGGAGCCAAAAGTTACCACATATAGTTTTCAAGGGAAGAAGCTTGTCCAAGTTTCATGGCCTGCACAAGAAGATTCAAAGCACAGCGTTCAGAGTAGTCCATTTCAGGCTCGAAATTCAAACTAACAGGAGAGATAAACTTCAACGACAGAAATTCCTAAGAAAATCAGATTAGCGGCTTGTGGGCACTCGGAATCCCAAAGTGGCTCGAATTTTAGCATCGGGGAAAAGGCCTGAAATCAAAGTCGAGAAAAGATGACCTCGAGTCCTGAAACACAAAGTCTCAATTCGTGAAGAAGATATCTGGACCGCCAGATCACAGAAGGTCGTGGACCGTTGATCTGACACTGGCGAAGTCAGAGAATTAGGAATCGGATGAAAGGAGGTAAGCTAACTTCCGATTTCATGAAATGTGAAGTCCTAAAACACTCAGAATTTGGGCCCCGGGTCATGGCCTGAGGTCGCATGCAGGATTGAGCGATGGAGAGGAGTTGCACCAAAGGCTGAAAGCATCTATATTGGTCACAAAACAAGATCTACATGGCCTCGAGGTGCCAGGATTGACTCGAATAAGTTGTGGGCACCGCCTAGAAAATTCATGGGTGTCAGGCCTCGTCACGATTCCGATGAAGGCAGTTAATGGAAATGGGAGTGGTGGTTGAAACTTCAAATCACTCCATAAATGGAAAGCAGGCTGAGAGAGGTCGTGAAGGAATACTGTCAATCTGAAGCTTCCTTATGGACATATTTTCCTGTAAAGCACATAACTACGCCTGGTTCGCATCTGACATGAGGAGGCCTGCACAATCTGACAGAGTAGGCACCGACTAAAAACGTTAATGCAATGGTATGATCACACTCATGGTGGTTGCATCATTTCTAAGTATATATAGGCATTTTTATTATTTTGTTAAGGTCGAATGGTTGAGCTAGGATCCCTTCTATTGTAATTTTTTTTATGAAGAACACTAGTTCTCTGGATCCCTTCTATTGTAATTATTTTTTTATGAAGAACACTGGTTCTCTGGTTATGTATTTGTTTTTGAGACATCTTGATTAGTCTTAGTCATCTTTCTTGCTCCATCGTATTTTCCTCTGATACTGAGAAAGTTTATGATTGACTGATTCACATGGATTTTTATCATTGTATTATGATGAATGTTGTATTATAGTGTTGTTATAATTTCTTTCAGTTTCTTTGAGATTTGAATTCAAGAGGATATTTCGTTTAAGTTTTTCCTCCTTAGGCTATCGGAAGACCTGATGTCCATAGCAGACCTCTACACTCTCCTCACCAAAGTCTTCCCTCTATTCACCCTTACTCCAACTTACTGACTGAAGTTGATTCTAGACCTCAATTGCTTATGCATGCTAGTCCATATTTCTGAGTTAGAACATTATTATCATTAAGTCCTCTCCCTTTGATCACCTAAAAATAATTTACATTTACTGTATAAATTGATGGGTACTAGGATTACCTTATATGCAATCTGAGGGTGACTTTTAGTGCTAACACAATATATGAAAAATACATAATTATTCAAATCAAAATCATTTGTTGTTAAACATGTTTAATAAACATATTGTATCTTGTTGGACAATGAAGAAGAGTTAAACATTATATGGCATTAATGGTTATAAGTTTTTGCAATCACAAACAAAATTAAACAATTTCATAAAAGTAAAGTTAAGCATTATATGACAACTGTAAATTTAAATGAATGATTCATCTCAAGCTTAATTTAAAAATACAGAAATCATCAATAATGTTAATCATTAGCATAATCACAATACATTTTATTAAAAAAAAAAAATTAACATCAACATGATATGAAGAAACATAATATACATGAGTGATATACATATCAATATACATGTCATTGAAATCAATAAACATGTTATATATACATCTCAAGTCAAATATAAAACAATCAATATACATGTCAAATAGTACCACTACTAGTTAGGTCCACCACCAGAGCTATACACATTCGTGCCTCTGCTACCAAAGGTATAGGCCTATGTAACAGTACCTATGTCAAAATTCAATGATGAAAGTATACTATCATACTTCTCTCCATTAGGATCAAGTTGTGCAAGACAAAATGTGAACATAGTGTCTACAACATCAACAAATTGTGACACATGTGGAGGAGGAGGAGGAGGATCGGTGGTTGGTGACTCATGTGGAGGAGAAGGACAAGTATCAGTGGATGGTGACACAAGAGGAGGAGGAGGAGGAGGAGGATCAGTGGATGATGACACATGTGGAGGAGAAGAAGGAGGAGAAGTAGGAGGATTAGTGGATGGTGACACAAGTGGATGAGGAGGAGGAGGAGGATTGGTGGATGGTGCAAACACATGTGGAGGAGAAGCAGGAGGATCGGTGGTTGGTGACACAAGTGGAGAAGGAGAGGAGGAGGATCTATGGATGGTGCAGAAACATGTGGAGGAGTAGCAGGAGGATCATTGGATGGTGCAGACACATGTGGAGGAAAAGAAAGAGGAGGAGGAGGACTGGGTGTTGTAGAGGATGAGGGTTGGTCTCCTGATGGGCCAGATGGAGTGGAATCGTGAGAAGCATATGTCAACATCTCAATTTAGTCAAGGGAACCAAACATATGATGTATTAGTGATGTCATGTCACAATACAAGGTTTCCCGTATCATATACAACTCTGGTACCCATAATATCTCTCAAACCGGTATGGGTACCACTCCATGCTTGACCATGAGACCACATAGGTGATCTACCACCTCTTTCGAAACTCTTTGATATGGCATGTGTGGCATGTTGGGTCTGTGTACTAGAGAATGTTGCTCCATTGCATCATCCATATCCTAATCATGTTAGGGAGGCACATCCCCAACATATGTGCTAGTATCTGCAAAAATATATATAATAATAATCATATAATTGAAAAAAATGTTACTATAAATTACATGTGCACTAAATAAGACATAAAAATATTCAACTAGATTTATCAAAACATAATGATAATATTACCTCTCTCATATGGTGGATCGGTTATTGTAAATAGGATGTTTGTACATCCTTTCCAATCCATCCAGGCATATAGGTAATGTACAATATCAGGGACAATATTTTCCTCTCCAACCAAAAAATCACATACCTCCCTACTACCTAGAGTACATGACCACTATGGTTGGCCCCTCTTGGAAAAACATTTCCTCCACATGTGCATACATGCATCAATGATAGGCCTAGGAGGCAAGTGGGGTACTCATGGTCGAGTGGAATGAAACCTCTCAAAAAATAATGTAAACAACTCTGACATGAATGGGAAGAATATACTCCTGTCTAAAATAGCATGACAACGACCCAACACAGAAAAATGTTGTCTCAAAAAAAAATATTTCCACTTAATCAATCGATGCCTCTACACTAAACTATATACATATTACATCAAAAGGAAACTAATGCATTTCCCATCATAGTTAAAGAATGACAATGTTGTGATAATAATACATAGGTGCCTAATCTCCTTTTCATGAAATGAATCCATCTACATCGGACCACCAACAACCTAGAATCTCGAAGCAGAAACAATGTCTCGACCGACATACCTTTGCACATATGCCAATTGGATCTCTTGTGAAACACCAGGAGGTAGATAAATGAATCGGGGTCAAACCTCCCCCCTCATAGACAACCCAATGATAAAATAAACACCCTCCTCCATGGGATCATACCACATATTGGGACCGACCTTGAATGCCTATCAAGCATGATCCCAATGACTGATCAACTACTAAAAAAATCAGAGAGTTTTCCCTGAGGGATGTATCCTCCTATTAAAACTTGAAAAGGCCAACATTCCTCAAAAGGGCACATGTCTGAGGTGTAATAGGGAAAGGGGTCCTCTCCCTCTCCCTCCCCCCCCACACACATATAATGAATTGAAATTATAAAAAACACACATTATAACTAAATTGTATTTAACAAAAACTAAAATTAATTTATGTTTGCAACAAAATGTGGAAAAGTAACCATTGTGCCATAAATAATAATTGGGAAATTACCTCGGTGCGTTATATCATACTCAAAGCACTGTTATGTGGCATTGGTTTTGTTTGTATAGCTCACTAGTGCCCCATGGTTATTGTATGATCCGAATTTTATGAGCAGAACGAAATGAATTTAGATTATTATCAAAATATGCTTACCACAAAATAACAGATATACAGTAAAATTGGTTTCTATTCAATAAGGAAATAAGTTGAAAATGTAAAATGCAGCGGAAAACAAGCTTGCTAGAATGGTGGCAGCTTATCTCTAAGAAGAGATGTGACGGCTACGCTCATTTGTAAGAAGAAAATTACAATGAGGCTCTCAAGGAATTTTTAAAATAAACAGGAATGTCAAAAACCCTAGACATCCAAAAACCTAACCCTAGGAGATGAAGTGCCAAAAGTCATGTGGGCCTCGTTTGGGTAAGTTAGTACATCAACTTCCTGGGGTCGTAACTTTTTCATATGATCTCTATTTTAGAAACATGAGAGCCCATTGGAAAGGTATATCTAAGGACTAAACATGTTTCATGTGGAGATCCCTAGACATGTTAATTGTGGTGAGCCCTAAAAGCATTGTTTAGGGCCTCGAAACGGCCCAGGAAGTTAAGGACCGAAAACTAGGAAAAAATTGTCGAACTAGAAAACTGCCAAAATGAGCCAATTGGAATATGTGGGAGGCCACCGAAATCCATCTGGATCATTGTAGCACTATAATTTATTTTCTATAATGCACCAGTAATGGGGCATCCCACAAGATGCATCACTTTTCCATTTTCTTTTTTCTATGCTAGGTGATGCAATTGAGTATATGTAACAGATCGATTTTTCTATACACTTGGAGCACAGGTATTTCCTTAGCAATGTGGTGCTATTCATGACACCAGTAATAGGGCATTCCCTTGGATGCACCATTTTTCTAATTATTAAATGTTTTGCACAGTTTTGTGTTGTGCATGGCACCATTGAGTTTAATATATTGAGATACATTGATAACATGATGTCCCATAAGATGCACAACACTGCTAAATTGTGAAATATTTGGTCTGATGTCATGTTTTTTACAGCACCGATATATTTGTGGACTTTGGGGCACCATTAAGTTAAATTGTTTTGTTATAAATTAGGAATATTGATGTGTTAATGTGAATGCACTTGATCTTAAATGGATCCACATTAAAGAGTGGATAAGACTTAGTACCTGCAAAAAAATTTGGCAGTAGTCAACATTATGAAATCCATGTAAAACAATGCAAGTTAACGTGGAACAAGTCAAATAATGATGTAAGAGAAAAGTTAAGGAAGAATAATTAAAATGACAAGGAAATAGATAGGAGAGAAGGATAAGGAACTAGAAGTGAAGAGACATGGTTGTTGGCCTTCCCTTACCCCTTATCTATCCCTATTTATTCACTCTAGCAAATTTCCAAAGGGATTTTGTTTTTCCAAGGAGGAGGAGAGAATTGTAAAATCTTGGAAAACTTGCAGAAAGAAGAATACTCAGCACCATTCGAATGGTTTTACCATTTGAGTTCTAGGGTAAAATATTTGTGATGATTGTGAGTTCTTATTGTGATTTTTGTGTAATTCCCATATATATTTGGAACTCCCTATGGCATAAGTTCATTCCCTATGATGATGATTTCATTGGGCATTTATATTGTGTTATGGGTTGGTAGATAAGAGATATGTACACTAGGGTGAACAATTATTTTCTCATCTCCATATAATTCATGTTTGCAGTAACAACACACTCTCTGTAAGCAAAATTTTCCCTTGAATTCACTGAAATCTTAGAAAATCCAACGGCCAAATATTTTAGGCCATCCATTGCACTAACCATTCATATCTATGTCTCTTATGTTTTGGATGTTGCAATCAAATAAAAAGTTGCAAATTTCATTTTTATAGTTGTTGGTCAATTTTTTCTTTCCTTTGTGACAATTTCTCACTTCGAGCTCACCTGGGTCGAAAGTTACTCTTACTGGGTCAATTCCACTCTGGTTTGGACAATACAACTATTACCCAGGTGTTTATTTAAATTATTATTTGAGTTCCCTTGTACATGACCATGTATGGATTATTACCTGCGTGTTCTCATACCAAGGGGTCAAACTCTCCCCTCTAGGTCACATTCTGTCTATTTGTGGAATATTTACTCCATCTTTGGACTGTACGCACGCCCGCCATAGAAAAAAACTTCCACATTGGGCATATTGTTTTTTGTTGGGTCGACTTCCATCTACCTGGGATGTCATTCCAGTGTAATTCCATCCATGGTTGATTTTGTTTGCTAGTTAGCAGTCTTTAATTTCTAGGTCATTTTACCAATTACCCAAGTCAAGGAAAAATGTGTGGCCAAACATACAAAGTGAGGCAACATTTTTTTAATTACCTAGGAATTTATTTAAGTGGATCAACTTATTTACCTATTATTGAGTCTTATTTTACTTGTTGGTTTTAGTGTTACCTTCTCACAGGCCATATGTTTACCGTACACATTCCTCACTTGGTCAATTCATTACCAAGGTCGAATTTCTATTTTTTCCAAGGCGATTCAACCATACCTAAGGTGTTCCTCATTAATTGGATCTGGCTATGTTACCCAATTTCTTTTTGAATTCCATTGAAAGATGCTTGTTTCAATATAATATTGTTAAGAGTGAAGTTTATTATGAAATATTGTGTTCAAGGAATCTAGTAATTGAACTGGTATGGATGCTCAATTTTTTTCCAATTGACTAGGAGTGAAAATTTCTAATTTCTCAAGGGACCTTCAGTCACTCAAGAAAAGTTAAAGAGGACATAGGTTCTTGGAGGAAGATCCATAAAACTGTAATTGAGTTTGCCACTACCTCGAAACCGCATGAAGAGACTTGCACCCTGAGTTAATATTGGTTCTCATTTCAATATTGAAGAACAAATTTTGAGAGGGAGAAGATGTACGAAAAATTGATTAACAATGTCATAGCAATCTGGAATTACACAGAGAAGGAGCCAACCAATCATAGAGAGAAAAGGTTACATCCAACCTAAGAAGAGAAGAGAGGTCCTTTTAGACAAAAGAGGACAAAGTTCTAGTAGATTTTTTTATAACAAAGCACTCTATCTTAAACCAAAATAGAGGACATAAATCAAATTTTTCACAGGTATCTGTGTTGGTGAAGAAAGTGGGCTTTCTTACTTTGTTAATGCACTTTGAAATAATACTTTTAAAAAGTGTTTTCTCATTCAAAAAATGAGAGCAGGATTGTGCCCCTGCTGAATACCTAGTCGTCATCTCAGCATTGCGCCCCTGGTCGCAGGCCAGCGCCTTCTACACTGCTCCAGAGGATTCCTCAGTCGAAGCCCTGACAACATGATAGACCGGAGAGCTTGGGCTATTGGGAGAAAGCCTGCGCAGCCCCACGAATGTAGATCTCCAGCAGAGACTCTCCAATGGAATCCAGCAGGGGCTCTGCCCCTCCTCTCATCCCGCCTCCAGATATTTCTGCATTCAAAGCTTTGATTGCCACTAGTTCGAAGCGCCCTCTCACGGCTAGTCAGCAGAAGTTCGTCAATAAATTAGATTCGATCCCCACGGTTGCCCTTCTTGAAGAAGAAACATGCAAAGTTTCTCTAAATCTCACTGAGAGAGGGTTAATAGGCCAGTTTACGGGCCTCTGGCCATCCCAAAAATCGGTAGAGGACTGGACACAAAGAAACTGGACACCCTTGATTAAAGAGGGGGTCAAGAGATATTTTGTGGGCAAGGGGTTCTTCGTATTTGTCTTCGAAAACCCGGATGACAGAAGCCTCATCTTTAGAAACGGTCCTTATTTCATGGGACCACAAGGCTTGTACCTAAACAAATGGTCTCCTGACTTTGATCCCTCTCAGGATGTCCCCTCCGCTGTCCCGGTGTGGGTGCGACTTCCCCATTTGCCACTCCACTGCTGGAACCAAAAAACCTTCCAGATCATTGGTAACGTTCTCGTAAAATACATAGATCAAGCAGCAAGGAAAGATCAGTACTCATGCGCCTGAATCTGTGTAGAAGTTGACCTAGAAGAGGGCTTGCCTGAAGAAATTAAGCTCACTGTTGCTGGGTGGACACACATCCAGGAACTGGATTACGAACAGCTTCCTTTCAAATGAAGACACTACCATGGTCACGGTCATTTTGCAAAGCACTGCAAGAAAAAAGCAGAGGAGCAAGCAGACAATACAAACGAGGATCAATGGACAGTAGTTCAAAAGAATGCCCATCAAAAAAAGGGAAATGGCAAAGGGCATACCTCTGGAGCTCCAGGCAGTTCCAAGAACAATCAAGAAAAGGACGCAACTCCAAAGGAATTAGAAAAAACTCAGATCAACCCAGCAGGTACGACTCAGGAAAACCAGGTACATACAAAAGCCCCACCAGTCAACAAAGAAGGGGGAGAAGATATACAGCTAGAGGCCTCACAAGGTAGCCCCTCCAACCCATCTTATGCTGAAGTAACAAGGAAAAAACCAGTGGATAGTTCGGGTTCTTCAGAGGGTGAAGCCTTTGAGCGTCCCTCCAAAAGAGCAGGCAGGAAATGTCGCAAATAATTAAGGGAAGAGGAGGCAAAGAGACTCAAAGTCCAAGGAATTCAGTCCACCATAGAAATGTCCATCGGAAGAAACACCAGATCAAGGCCTACAAAGGGAGGCCCTTCTCCCCCTCTTAAGTAAATCATGAAGCTCGCCTCTTGGAACTGCAGAGGTCTGGGGAACGCCTCCAAAGCTGAAGCAGTCATGGACCTCCAGAAAATAGAACCTTCAGACATCCTCATGCTCCAAGAGACGAAGATAGAAGGTCACGCGCTTCTAGACATCAGCAAGTCAAAGTGGAAGAAAAGCGCAGGCAAAGCAGAAAGTTCAAGGGGCTCTTCCGGAGGGCTGGCAACTCTTTGGATAGAAGATTCATTTTTGCTTAACAAATCTCATGAAACCCAGCATTGGATCTTTACGGAGCTGACACATTGTGCAAGTAAGTTGACTATCTCTCTATTTAATATTTATGTCCCTGTCACTTACTCTTAAAAACGAGAATGTTGAGCCTCCCTCTCAGCATTTTTAGAACAGCATATCCCAAGTAACATTATCCTAGCAAGTGATCTTAATATAGTTCTGAAATCAAAAGAGAAAAGGGGCGGATCCATCAGCAGAGATCCGATGTTGACCTTTGTGGAAGAACTTTTGCAACAATGGGACCTTTTAGAATTCAGTCCCATACGCGGCCTCTTCACTTGGTCCAATAACATATCTAGGACAGAGCATATCTCTGCACGTTTGGATCGTTTTCTGGTACAAGGCTCCCTTATTATAGACAAAAAGATAATCAAAACAATTTTTTTACCCAAGCTGACCTCTGATCACAAGCCGATTCAGCTTCTCCTCGAAGATGAAGAAGATCTAGGACCCCTACCTTTCCGCTTCAGCCCCTTGTGGATAGAGAGAGAAGGCTTTTTCGAAACTGTAAAAGAAGCCTGGGCCAAATCATTTTCAGGGTCCTCAAGTTTTGTGTGGGAGAAAAAACTGAAGGCTACAAAACTAGCTCTAAAGGAGTGGATAAAGAAACCTGTCCCTACTCCAACCAGCATAAGGAAAGAAGCAGTGTACACTTTGGAGACCCTGCAAACAGAAATGGAAAGCAAAGAGATTACAACGGATCTTTTGGAACAAGAAATAAAAGCCCAATCCTCAACATATCGATCCTTCCGAAAAGAGGAAGAATATTGGAGAATCAAATCCAGGAGTCTGTGGTTAAAAGAAGGGGATCGGAACACCTCCTTCTTCCACAGACAATATAGAGCCTGGTTGCCTAGGAACCACATCTCAAAAATAAAGACAACAGAGGGCCAGGTCAGCAAAGGCTTCACTCAAGTCAAAGCTGCAGCGGACAGCCACTTTAGAAACCTTTTTAGTGAGGGAACTCAGGCCTCCGAAGAAGAAATCACAGAATTCCTCTCGAATATTCCTCACCTAATCAGACCTGAAGACAACGCTTCCCTCACCAGCGAGGTAACAGAGGAGGAAATCATCAAATTTATATGGTCCATGGAATCAGATAAGGCACTGGGCCCAGACGGATTCACGATACATTTCTATAAAGTCTGTTGGAAAATCATCAAAAGAGATCTTCAAAAAATGATAAAGGGGTTTATGAGAAAAGCTAAGATCGGTGGAGGAATCAATT
>SNQJ01S0138842.1:0-10196 GCA_010110895.2 Picea sitchensis | reverse complement strand
ATGGAATGAGCCGAGTGTCTGCCACGTGTCACTCAGATTCGTGATTTTCACATACCTGATATGTTGATTTCAACTTGACACTTGCCATTATTTTATTGTACCACGTCTCTTCTGGATTCGATGGTCTAGATTTACTTCACACGATTTGATGCTTAAGATCTACTTCGACTGATCCAGTGGTTGAGAGATTATTTCATCTCTCCGGCTCTCCGGGCATCGGGCATTTTAGTTCTTAACTTGAAATTCTTGAAGTGATATTTTTTTGAAGCATAACCTCCTCATATCTTTAGACCCGAAACAAATGTTGTTCACTGACCATGGTTTTATATCGACGTCTTGATCTATTTATGATTCTACTTTGTCTTAGATTGAATCCAATGGCTCTTCTTCTAGCTTATCCTGTCCTTCCACTTTAGAATGATCCAACGATTGTCGTATATTTCCATAATTGAGATCTCAGATATTTTACCTCGCTTATCCTATCCTTCCATTAATTCAATCTAAAAGCTAATGGAAATTTGGATGATTGAGATCTCAGATATTTCATCTTATCCTGTGGATATTTTGATTCTGATCACATTTTTGTACTGCGCTTTCCCTCCTGAGATTTGATCTTTGCATATTGTTTGCTTCTCCTCCTGAGCTTATGATTTTCCTGTTTGCCATCGTCATTGTTGTTCTTGCCATCAATGAAAAGCACAAACTTCCTGTAAAACATGCCAACAAAATATGGGTGATATGCCCACGTCATCCGGAAACTCAATCTCATAGGCATTTGCATCAAATTTCCTTAAGATATTACATGGCCTTATATTCTTCATCTTCAACTTGTTATATGTTCCTCTTGGGAACCTTTCTTTCTTGAGATGTGCCAGAACCTGATCTCCTACTTCAAATTGAATCTCTCTAGGATGTTGATCAACTCTGCGCTTGAACTCTTGGCTAGAGTTCTGCAACTTCTCTCTAATCTAGCTATGGAGCTTTTGCATTTCTGCAACGAAATCTTCTGCTCCAATTCTTTTGATCTCACTCTGTTCCAAGTCTCTCAACTTAAATACTCCTCTTGTATGCATTCCATACAGTATTTGAAGTGGTCTCTTTCCATTGATCCTATTTGGTGAGTCATTGTATGCAAATTCTGCTTGTGGCAGAATGTGATCCCACTAATTATGATGTTCAGTAACTAGAATACTCAATAAGTTTACCAAACTTCTATTCACCAACTCAATCTGTCCATCTGTTTGAGGGTGATAAGATGAGATGAAGGACAAATATGTCCCCAACTTCTTCCACATTGTTCTCCAGAAATGACCAATGAATTTGGTATCTCTATCATAGACAATTCTTTTGGGTAATTGATGAAGTTGAACAACTTCCTTGAAAAATAAATTTGCAACATGTGCTGCATCACTAGTCTTCTGGCATGGGATAAAGTGTGTCATTTTTGAAAATCTATCCACCACCAAAAATATGGAGTCACATCCTATTTGTGTTCTTGGTAGTCCCAACACAAAATCCATGCTTATTGCATCCCAAGGCCTCTCTGGTATTGGCAATGGCTGATACAATCCAATTTTTTTTCTTCTACCTTTTGCATGTTGGCAGATTCTACATCTGTTCACAAAATTCATCACTTATGTTCTCATACCTGGCTAGTAATATGCACTACTCAACTGTGCAAATGTCTTATCATGGCCGAAATGTTTAGCCAATCCTCCACTATGATTTTCCTCCAAAAGGCTATCCCTCATTGAGAATTTTGGTATGCACAACTGGTTTCCCTTGAACAAAAATCCCTCTTGAATCATATACTTTGCCCACTAGCTTGTGTCTCTCAACACAAAATTTGCACATGCTTTGTATGCTTCCTTGAAATATGGATCCTCACTATACATTTCCTTAAGGTGTTCAAACCCTAAGGTCTTCACCTGTAACTCATGCAAAATCAAACATCTCCTTCTCAATGCATCAAGAACTTTGTTAGCATTTCCAGATTTTTTTTTTTATGACAAAAGTAAAATTCTACATAAATGTGATCCACTTTTCATGTCTCGGATTCAATTTTTCCTATTTGGTTATGAGTTGTAAAGCTTGGCTATTGCTATACAAGAAACATTCCTTTGGAACCAGGTAGTGCCTCCATTTATTCAAGGCTTGAATTATGGCATATAACTCTTTTTCATATGTGGAGTACTTTCTCTTAATATCATTTGGCTTCTTACTGAATTATGCAACTGGTTTATTATCCTGGCTCAAGACTACTCCAATTGCAACTCCACTTGCATCACATCTCACTAGAAATGTCTTTCCAAAATTTAGTAAGACCATAATTGGTCGTTCTGTTATCTTCTCCTTCAATATATTGAATATCCTCTCGCCCTCCTCTGTCCATTTAAAAGACTTGTGCCTCTTCTTCATTGTATCCATCATTGGTGCACAAATTCGACATAAATATATGATGAACTTCCTATAGAAACTTGCTAATCCATGGAAGCTTCTCACTTCAAACATACTCCTTGGTGATGGCCATTCTTTGATTGATTCCACCTTCTCTAGATCCATATTCAATTCATTTGAAGAGATCACAAAAACCAAGTAAATGAGTTTTGTCTTCATAAAAGAGGACTTCTTCATATTTATCAACAACTTCTTCTGCTATAGTCTCCTCATAACTAACGTCATATGTCTCAAATGATCCTCCTTAGTATTGCTAAATACCAGTATATCATCCAGATATACAACCACAAATTTGCCAATGAAATCTTTCAGTATTTCATTCATCAATCTCATAAAAGTACTTGGGGCATTTGTTAAGCCAAATGGCATAACAAGTTACTCATACAACCCTTCATTTGTCTTAAAGGCTGTTTTCCATTCATCACCTTCTCTCATTCTTATCTGGTGATATCCACTTTTCAAATCTATCTTAGAAAAGAAATTTGCTCCACTTAAACAATCTATTAAGTCATCCATTCTTGGCAAAGGAAATATATACTTGATGGTGATCTTGTTTATGGCTCTCGAGTTTGTACACATTCTCTATCCTCCATCCTTCTTTGCACTCAACATAGTTGCTACTACACATGGACTCAAGGTTTCACTGACCAAACCCTTGTCTAACAAATCATGGACTTGGTTCTTTACCTCCTCATTATCTTGAGGTGTCAATTTGTATGCTTCTTTGTTTGGAAAACTTGCTCCTGGTATCAAATCAATATGATGGCTGACACTTTTGATGGGTGGAAATGAGTTAGGAAACTCATCCACTACCATGTCAGCAAAATTCGCCACTAGTTCATGGACTTCTTTAGGAAAATCATCCATCGAAGTGCTTGTAAGGATAACTCTTGGTTTCCTCACCACAACAAACTGCATCTCCTATTCCTTCTTGACTTCTCTCAGGAGTTCCTTCCCACTCATGAGAAGTATGCTTGTGATGGCTTCTTCTTTTACCTTCTTCTCCTCTATTTGAAACAACATGTGTGTCCTACCATTCTTCTCCAAGGTGTATGTATTTTTTGTCCCATCATGAATGACATTTCTGTCAAACTGCCATGGTCTTCCCAACAAAACATGACATACATCCATGGGAATCACATCACACAAAATATCATCTCTACATCCACCTATTTTAAATTCAACGAGGAATTTTTTAATGGCCATTATTTGGTGTCCTTTTTGCAACCATGAGACTTTTTATGGATTTGGTGTCAATATATATAGTTGCTCCTTTATTTTGATCATTGTCTTTTAGTTGTATATAATTTGCAGCCAAGAAATATCTTCGCATACTTTTTGTGTATTGGACTATTCGTATCCAATATTTGTAGATATAATAGGTTCCAATGTACTCCATCAATTTAGTTAATCCGTCATAACAAACCTTTATGCTATCCATGGAAAATAGCCCCAAACCATGTAATGACAATGGAGCAATCTGGTATATCCTTTAGTTTACACAAAAATCAATGTTTATTTCAGGAAGATCCTTGGGTACCCATTGTTTCACTATATGTTTGTACCTCAAGTGCACCTCGATGTTGTCTATGCTCTCAAGATCATAAGAACATGATCCCCCTTTCGCAAGAAAAAATTCCATGCGTCTATGGAATTTTATTTTGATATTCTCACCTCTAGTTGATATCCACCTGTTAGACCTACTAGATGCCTCACTTTCCTCTATTATACCTGAAATTCCCTCACTCAATGAATATAGAGCTGACAAATACGTATTTTCTTGTATGTCCTATAACACCATTAATGACAGAAACAATCAATCAATTAAGATGTAACACTAGTTCATTACTAGTACCCTATTAGTATCACATTAAGCTCATAATGATTACCATAGTGTCACTCTTTCACAATTGTATTATGCTCTATTACTATTGGTATACTATCTCGACATTATTGGGGCATGTTTGAAGTCAAATGACATCAACACCAAGAAAGACAAAGCATTTTGAGATATTTTTAGTTTCTTACAAATTCATGTTCTATGACTCTCCATGTCTATTTTTTTCCACATTTTTGAGCTTTGGAATTGCAATGGTTAGAGTGGGACAAGGGGAACTCATATCATCTATTTTTTCCAATGAAAAATTAACCCAAAATCGATAGGAACTATGCAAAAAATTAGGATTCCACTTCTATATTGGGAATTTTTCTTGTGTAACTTTACCCTAAGAGTTTTTGGACAATTTAAAGACAACCCAAATCATGGTAATTTTGAAAAAAATGAACAAGAAAGGTGGAACTTAATTTAACTCACCGAAAAGACTACCCTCATCGGAAATATGAATATTATTTCAAATACATGAATATGCCAATACTAGACTACAATGCCTATGTTGAACACTTAAGTGGACCCTAATAACATTGATAATACCAATGGAGGTCACGACTAGGGAGGGGGGAACCGAGGTGGCTAAGGTGGAGGATGTGATTCCTCAACCCAAGGAGAAGAAACAATAGAAAGGTAAAGGTGGCCTATAAATGTCAAAAGGGAGCGAGCAATTGAGAGTAAAGTATATTGTTAAGTAACAAATACGAGAGTTGTTATTGATTCGTAACCCATCAATGGCTACAAAATTGCAAAGGCTAAGGCATGGGTGCGAGTTATTGGAAATGGGATAAGTGATGTTGTTGTTGTTCTCCATTATTTTTGTTGTCCATTACCTTGACTCACTCCATCCAAAAAAGGACAATTTTTTTAATTACCTTGACTCACTCCATCCAAAAAGGACAAATGGTACAAACCCTTATTCAAAGGCCATGATTACATATTGGTTGGATTAATGGTTAATGGACATTGCGGCTAAGTGGACATTGCATGGGTTTCATTATGACATTTGTAATTTTCACAACTCCCAAGGTATCTTCACAACTCTTGAGTTCGTTCACAACTCTCGATGCAATCTTACAACTCTCAAGGCATTGGTTAGAATGGCATAGGAATTTTGGGGATATTCTTCATGCACATGGACCTCTCATGCCATGCCAGATCACAAATATTGGAGTGGTCAACTTGTTTGCGCATTTGGAGGCATGTGTCACATAGTTTGATGGATGACCTCCTTGGAGGATGCATTACGTAGCCATTAGGGATTATATTTAGCACATATGGACATTCTTGGACTTCTGTTGACTTGAGTATATGATTGACATGAGTTGAGAAGGAGGTTACACATTGGATACCTCACACATGACCATTGGAGCTTAATTTAGGGGATTCGTCCAGTCTTGAGGGATTCTACTCATTACTTGTTGGTATTTTTCACTTTCGGGAGCTACATGTCCACCTTGGAGGATAACTAAGAGGTTTTCATTGCTTACTTTGATGAGTTGGTTGTGAATCTATCCACTTGGAGGATTTTGGAGGAATCATCTTATTGCCTCTTTGATGGAGGCATCCAACTCTCTTGGGCCTATTTTTATTGGAGTATTGTACATGTGGCTTGAACACCTATTTATTTTACAAAAAATATTAGTTAATGGATGAAATAATTCTTCACTCCTCCCTAGGCTAAATCTAAGGATTTCACATGAGATATTATTATTCTATTGTAAAGGGAGTTGAGCTAGACTATATATAAGGAGTATTCATTCCTCATTTGTAGTCATCATTGTTTTTTTGGAGCTTCCACTCCTTGGAGCTTAATTGACATATCTTTCTTGGAGCATATGGATGTATAAGGGTTCTATCTTTATGGATGTTGGTGTCAATTCTTGAAGCTCTTCTATCTTGGTTTCTATTTGGTGCATACAGATTGATTGTGAATGCTCAAGTCTTCTACAAACTACCAAGATCAATCCATTGAAGGGGAAAAACTACCAGTTGGAAGGAAGACATTTTGTGGAAAATCCTCTCCTTCTTCCTTTTTTAGTTTTGGGTAACTCCTCTCCTCTATTTGATGCATTTCTTTGTCTATCCATTTTAGGAATCCTAGCAAGGGTATTGCGTACGTTTGTGAAGCTATAGTTGATCTTGTTGGTGAAGGTTTCTCCCATAAGGACCCATTCTTGTAGGGCCTTGGTATTCATTGTTAATATTGATTAGATAAGATATTATTCTTCCCCTTGGGTTTCAGTCACTTTATCATAATCTTTAGATGAAATAGACCAATTTTGAAAAGGGGTGTTGAAAAGGGGTAAACCAATTCCCATGGGATCATTAACTTGTAGCTTTCCTTCTAGCTCAAACAAGAGGTAAACCAATAGGGTATGAGGCTAGAATAAAATCCAACAATACATAACCTTCAATATGCAACAAATGAATTAGTAAAATAGGTACGTCCTTCAGGTTGGTTGCTTGGTACAAATTGTAAGTGTTTTGTGTTACAACTTTAATTAGTGTGCACCCTTACTTGAACATGTATCAACATACCAAGAATACCCCAAAGGATGGTAATGGATAAGGGTTCCACATCATGGTATAATCCTTAACAAAGTCATACAAACAAATCAATGGTAATATTTTTCTCATTCATGTAGACAATTTCATTCACCTGTTTCATCAAATAGTTCAAATGCAACCTTATATAATCAGCTTGATGCTAGAAACAAATATAAAATTTAAACACAAATATCTAAATTTATTTGCATAATAGAGAATGTGTATTTCCAAGCATACACCACTAGCTAATGTGAATACAAACCAACTTGCAAACAAATATTCCTAAGGATTTTGTGTGAATCTAGGAATTTTCGTTGAGACATTGATTCAAACAACTTGGAAGCAATATAAAATACCAACTTAGACTTGCAAAGATCATAAAATAGATTTAGGAAGTGTGTTTCATTGTCATGTATCTTGGTCACTTAGCATAAAACGCGTCCATAGGGTTGAGTTCCATCATGCCAAAATTTCCCACATACGCCCAAAACTTAAACCTCTAACCATACATATCGGTATGTGTCAAGGGGTGATGTTGGAAAGAGATTTAAGAAAAGAATGCAGGATATCAAATCTTTATAAGGGCTAAAATTTCTAGCATCAAACATTGTATCCAAACTTAGAGAAACTTTGTAATAAACCAAACAATTCATTCACTTGAGAATCCATAGTAAAAGGAAAAATTACTGATTTTGGAGGCATTGCTCGTGTCCTCTGTCGCTAGGGTCTCCTCTTTCACTCGCACTGTGGGCTAGATAGGGTATCCATCTCTGTCACTCACACTGTAGGCTAGATAATGTATCATCTAGTGTATTCAATGTTACTAGGGTCTCCTCTTACGCTCGCACTGTGGGCTAGCTATGGTATCCCACGACTCTGTCACTCACACTGTAGGTTAGACGCGAGTTTGGTTTCATATATTTTGTTTTATTTTTTTATTTCATATTTTTTTATTTTGTTATTAAAAAATATAATATATATTATGTCAGACAATTGTCTTAGGTTGATGGATAGTTGGTATGGATTGTTGGTTGTCATTGATGTCAACTATTGGAGAGTGATTTCAACCATTAGTGATTGATGTCAACCGTTAGTGATTGATGTCAACCCTTGGAGAAATTCCGGTAGTAAATTCCAGTAGCACAAAGGTTTGGGTAATGTACCCAAGGGTGTTTCATGTATAATGGTATGAGTTTTAATACATTTGAAGGTAATACTATTATAGATGGATAGTACATGTCATTCGATTTTTGGTGGTATGTGGAACCTCACATAACTCCTCATGGTTAGAGAGTTATAGTGTAATATACCAGATATAAAATGTATGTAGAACATAAATAAAATGCTAGGAATGGCAGAATAACAACAATATAATTAGAACATTCACCACAATAACACTGAAATGATACGAGAATAATAGCAGAAATAACACTTTGGATTTGAAAGCAATGTTCATAGGCCTCTTCGAGGGGGCAACCTCTAGTTGAGCAGAGATCTATTACAATAATATCCAAGTTAGGGTTCTCATACCCTTGACTCCTATTTATACTAAAAAGAAACATCTAGATGAAGATCCTTCTAGAAGCGAAAGCTTCTATTAGGTCTTCTTACATTTGCCTTATTCTATTTTATTGAAATGCCTTATTAATATTGACCTTTATTACATTTGAATATATTGTTCTACCTATGTGTAGGTTAGGACCCTAACATGTCCGCCCCCTTAAAAATAGCCTTGTCCTCAAGGCTTGAGATGAGGAAATTGCTGCAGAATGGTAGCTGGTTCCCAAGTGGCATCTACTGGAGTTGTATCTTTCCACTGGAGTAACACTTCCTTGATGGTTCTCTGATGTAGGCGACACTCACGCTGGTCCAAAACTGCTTCTGGCTATAGCCAAATGGATCCTTCTTCAACTAACTCTGGAAGGTTGGTTTGAATTTGGCACTTAGCTCCAATCACCTTCTTTAAGCATGAAACATGAAAAACAGGATGTAGCTTCGAATGGTTGGGAAAATCTAATTGATAGGCTACTAGTCCCACATGCTTGAGAACGGTATAAGGACCATAAAATTTGGGCGCTAGCTTCTAACAATGATCATCCTTGAGGGAAGTTTTCTTGTAAGGTTGCAGTCAAAGAAACACTTGATCCCCTTCTGCAAATTGACGTTCAGAGCGACCTTGATCTGCTTGTTGCTTCATGCAATTCTGTGCCATGACCAAATTCTCTTTGAGGGTATGGAGAATAGCTTCTTGAGTTGTAAGTGTTAGGTCAATCACCTGGACCTTCGAGACACCCGATAAGTATGAGAGAAATGAAGGTGGATTCTGTCCATATACCGCTTCAAAAGGAGTCATGCGTGTAGCTGTATGGTATGAAGTGTTGTACCACCATTCAGCTAGGGGTAACCATTGAACCCACTGATTTTGCTTTTCCAAGGCAAAACACCTGATATATGTTTCCAAACACTTGTTGACAACTTCTGTTTGGCCATTAGTCTGGGGATGATAAGCTGTGTTGAGATGCAATTTAGTGCCTTGTATCTTGAACAGTTCTTGCCAAAAATTGCTTGTGAAAGTTGGGTCGTGATCATAAACAATAGAGGGCGGCATGCCATGAAGCTTGAAGATCTGATCCATGAAAATTTGAGCCATCATGGATGCTATAAACGGGTGTTGAAGGGTGCAGAAATGAGCATACTTGGAAAGGCGATCAAAAACCACCATCTTTGCCAACCAAATGACCCAAGTATTCTACTTCTGAGGCACCAAAAGCACATTTAGACTGTTTCAGGAAAATTTGGTGCTGAGAGAGTAGATGGAGAACTCGATCCACATGAGCAAGATGGTGTGTCCAGGTTTTTCTATAGATGAGGATATCATCAAAGAAAACTAAGACAAAATGGCAGAGAAAAGGATGGAAGACATGATTCACGAGGCTTTGGAAGGTGGAGGGGGCATTACACAAGCCAAAGGGCATGACCAAAAACTCATAGTGGCCTTGATGAGTTCTAAAGGCAGTCTTGGGAATGTCTGCCTCTTTCATACTTATCTGGTGGTATCCCAAACGAAGATCAAGCTTAGTGAAGAATTGGGCGCCACTCAATTCATCTAGGAGGTCATCAATGACAGGAATGGGAATTTGTCTTTGATGGTAAGTTTGTTGAGGGCACGAAAGTTAGGAAACATTCACCAAGAACCTTCTTTCTTCAGGACCATGACCACAGGAGAAGAGTAGGGGCTCGCATTAGGGCGGATAACGCCTGCATTAAGGAGTTCCTAGACCATTTTCTCAATTTCATTTTT
>SNQJ01S0138840.1:34265-56333 GCA_010110895.2 Picea sitchensis | reverse complement strand
GGGTTGTTGACTAATCCAAAACTAGTCATGGTTGAGACAAGCAGTTGATGAGTTGGCACATACATGAGGTGTATAGTTGATGATTTTGGTACATATTGATGAGTCATTTTTGATGAGTAGTTGACACATGATTGGTATATACTTGGTACATGGTTGGATTCACTTGTTTATGGTATAGGTTGTTTGGCACAGGTTGGTGCATGGTTGATGCACTTGTTTATGTTGACAGATTAATATATGTTGAGGATTGTTGCCTCATCTCAGTTGGTGCTAATAATGTAAGTTGAGTCTTGCATATAGATCTGGTTCTCTTGTAGAGTTGTACTCTATTCTGTTGTTGCTGAAAATCCCTCGGATTGAAGTCCATAATAAAAAGAAAAATTGTGCATACATCTTGTGTTCTTTGTGTTCCTTGTGGAGATGATTTGTTGATATATGTTGCTGATATGTATTCACATATAAATAATTATAAATGACAGAAATGAGTAATGAGAAAATGTTGAATGTTAACTAAGGATTTTTTGTGTAAGAGAGAAGTTTTGGGAAAAATATCCCCACACTCATTCACCCCCCCCCCCNTAAGTGTGGTAGGTGTGTCCAACACAATCTATGTTCTCCATTGGGAATTTTCCTATAACAAAGGGTAGCTATGATTGAATACCATTTATTGAGCTAGCCACAACATTGAATGGATTTCCTAAAGGAAGAATTGCAACCCTGATTGAAAAACCTAGATTGATACATTTAAAGGAAGCATTTTCCAATAAAAAATATTGTAGTTGATGCCCCTTGTGGAAAAGAGGGAGTGAAATCACATCAATCTCCTTTAAGGATAGTTGATTTTGTGTGAAGTGGAAGAAGGGTCCAATGTAGATATATGCACCTTTATAACCACATAAGTTAATTTATTTCAAGCCATTCACAACCTTGCCTAAAGGAATGTAACTTAGCTCCACTAGAGGGGATGTACGACAAACACAAAGCTTGCTTCTATTCCATGTAGTGACCACCTAAACATCTTTGAATAAACCATAACACATTGCCATTGGTTAAAACACACACCTAGTATCTATTCCTATTTGTACTCTTATTAAAAATGTGTCATTCTCCTCTATTTTTAAGGTTTCTCAATATAGCTTAACGAGTACTAACAAAAAATCAATCATTAGCATTTATGAATATAGTTTCTTCAACAAAATCCTACATAAGATTTGATTTGCGCATTTTCATCAAGTAAACAACTCATGCAATCAATCATTCAATCTTATATAATATGATCCTCATTATTGTCCACACAGTGTTCCCCACTTTGTATTTGAGCTATTTCATTAGCATTGTATTTGCTAAACACAAAAAATTTAATATTATGAAATTGATAATAATTTTTGTTTTTTAAATATTGATGGATATAAACCTTGTTGGCACACTTACTTATACTAAGAAGGGGGGTGAATCAATATAGGATTGTTTTTACTTTTCTTACAATGTTTATCAATTTATTACTTCACTAGCCATAAGCAGGTAATGAGAAATGTACATACAAATATGGAATCCACAGTACACAGATATTTAATGTGGAAACCCAAATGGGAGAAAACCACATAAATGTTCTCTATAAAATCATGTAGGAACCAACCTACTATGCAATATTTGCAAGCACCAACTTGTAGGAGACACGAATCTCCTCAGTTGAGCACCAACTCAGCAATGCATGTAGGAACCAACCTACAACTACAAAATTTGCAGGCACCAACCTTTTGGAGACACCAATCCCCTTATATGAGCACCAAATAAAAAATATGTAGGAACCAACCTATTGGATTCAATTCTTCTCAGTCTGTCAACTAAACAAGCCCATCACTTTATTTCAGGTCTTCATCAACATAGATCCTTCATTTCACCAGTTTCTCTGTCCTTGTTTCTTTTGCCACAACACTCTTCACATGTTCACAATTTGCAATACTTCAGATGTTCCTTTTGACCTTCCACCTCCCACCCACCCTTAAGAAATTACATTTCATATTCTTTCATTCCTGGGACCCAAAAACCTTAGAGCCTAGGATTATCTTCCACTTGGACCGTCACAAATCACATCTTCAAATCTTACCTCCGCATTCTTATACTCACGATTATGCAATCTCAAAACTTCTCACTCTCACACATCACATTCAAAACAATCATGACATTTATACACTCCATACTTTCACATATTTTTCCACATACAAAAAATATGCTCAAGAGGTTGGCTCTAAATAGTTTGATTCTTCCACAAAATCGGGCTACAAAAACCTTCAAAACCAATCTCAATATCCTCTGGCTTCACACACGATATTCTTACAAATCACAACAACTGTCACATTAGATTCTTGGTTCAATCAAAACTTTTGATCATGTTCACTGGCCACTGGAATACACCACATAGCATCATCACTCAGTAACTGTCGTATCAAGTTGTTGATCAAATCTCAATTGTTAATCTAGTTTTCTTAATATCAGTACCACTGAGCCTACCAGGTCACCGGACCATCGGGCTCCAAACTCACGCCTTCAACTTCATTGGTACTCCAATCCAGTATATTGGCCCACCGAGCTCACCAGGTCATTGGGCCCTTTGAAACTCACACACAACACCCTTTAAACCTTGATTGCACAACAATCGTCTGATTATCCCTTGATTTGATCTCAACCATCGATTGATCTAGTTCCCTATACATTGGGATCATTGGGCCTATTGGTCCATCAACACCCTGGGTATTTAACTTTGCACGTCAACATTTTATTCTAATCCAGTATGCCACCTGGTGATTGGCCCACCAAGCTCATTGGCTTACCTAGACACCGACCCCCCGAAAAATTTAGCACTGCACATTTGATCATTCATCGGATATTCAAGATACAGATATGTTGGTCCCTTGTCGATACAAATGTATACATAATTATTTCGAAATTAAATTTTCAACCCGTGGCTTGTAAACTTAGAGGTGCGAGCACTATATGTGCATGTCTACAACTCTAATCTAGCCTAGTCTAGCCTAATCTAATCTAATGCTGACAAACTCAAATAATAGAAAGATTAAATTAACTAGAATAACTCGTCACCTAGGGAAGAAACCTAACATGGAGTGACCATCTCTCGTGAGTTAGGTCATTAATCTATCTGTTGGTGATTTAAAGCTATTAGAAAATTTAAGATGCAAACTAGGGAAGAATCAATACAAGGGGAGAATAAAAAATCGATACCGGAATAAAAAACCAATGCAAGAATTTATTATGCAAGAGATGAGACTAGGCATGAAATATCACTATTATAATTACTCTATTTACTAGGAAATCTAACTCAATGATTCATTTACTCAATTCAGATTAGAGTAACTATCATTTATCTAATGGCTCAGAGATTATCTACCCTCTACGATGGCGCACAGAATTACGGTGACACATAAGTGTTATGGATATTGCAAATGGAATGAAGTCAATGTTAATTTCTATGGAGAGGTGCAAATTAGAAATAAAGCAGTTTACTGAGAACTTCACCATTGGGAAAATATGAATGCTCTAGAAAACATGCTTAGCCACATAACGTTCCAGTAAAGGAAAGAAATCAAATAGATTTTATAAAAACCACAGTTATCCTGTAGGGTTCAACATAAGCGACCTGATCTTACAATGATAGTTTTAAAAACAACAGTTTAACAACATACATATATGCACAATTTGTTGCATAAATCATTTACAAACTAAGAATTTAAAATAAAATATATATAGGGTAACTTATCTACAAGGGAAAATACGTCAATGAATATACAACAAGGCACATAGGCTATTGGTGCCCCCCCCCCCAAGTATTTGTGGCGATCTAATTCCCAGAACAATCACACACTAACAGTGCATCGAACCGGGAATTAATTATGAGTTCAAAACAACAACAAGGGTTTTAACAGAGTATAGCAATCAATGTCCCCATTGTTTGTATTAGCCACTTATATATAAGTTTGCATATCAGTTGAGACTGTCGACCACTGAAAAGGTCGACTCTCCTCAGAATAGTAAATCGTTAATACAACAACAACATAATTAAATTACAGGCATCTTCGTTTACAACAACAAGAGAGTCCATGGACGCGAATCTGGGGGTTGGTTTAACTGTCTAAACTAAAATGAAATAAGACCCATAGCAAGAGGGTTCCAATGTGAAAGAAACCCATGTTTTGTATGTGCCTGAAAAGGCCCACAGATATGCTAACCAACGATTTATTTGCGCTTCGAGTGCCAGATCAAGTGTTGGAATATTCATTCATGGGAATATCGGAACAGGTGCCGCAATGAGCGTTGGAATCTCAAATCTGAGTTGATTGTGATCAAATACTCCAACGAAGATTGCATTCAATTCTGAAAAACATGATCTGTTGGATGGAACAATCTCACTTCATTTTTGTTTATACAATTGTCCACCTATCAAAAAGAACAAAGTTTATTAAATTGATATTTCAATAATGCAAACGTTTTAATAATGTATATAATGAATGCATCCCCCATGGTATCCATTGCTTAGTTTTTCGGTGGATTGTATAGCTATATAAAACAAGATGTTCATAAGACTAAGTTTATCATCTACAAATTAGTTAAAACCATGTAAAATACATTAAAAAGTATAAACTCACATCATTTATTTTTAATGCTTCTAATTAATGTATTTTAAATAAATGGTATGCTTTAAAGGGTGAAGGGAATGGATTATAGTCAAATATGATGATAAAATACTGAAATGAAATGAAAGAAAGGAGGTATTCTAGGAGCCTATCAGCCCTACCACCACGATATCAGACCATTGGACCACCGAAACCTCTAATGATGCATCTCAATTATTGCCCCAATCTGGTATCAGATATGACGTGGCAACTGACGTAGTCTCCACATCGAATCCTTTTGCATGTATATTGGATGATGTGGCATTGCACGTGATTGTTGACATCACTTCCTTGTGGACCCCTACTACATGTGATGGACGGCGTGGCCATTGTCATGGCTTTGACGTAGCATCGACCACTTAACGCTTAGGACATCAACACTGTGTTTTCACTCCAATCTTCCAATATGTGATATGCTCGATATGGAACCTTGTCGCTTTGTGTTCTGACCACCGGGTCATCGAGCCCCTGCAACTTCAACATCCTGCTAACAATCCTTTCGATGTTCCGATATGTGATATACCACCTAGGTTACCGTGCTGACATGGTAGATGAGGTGGCCTCCTCTTGGACAACCGTACTAACTTGGCTATTTTTATGTCCCTAGCATGGAGGATGATGTGGCCTCTACATGGCTCTAACGTGGATGTTGATGTGGCATTGGAGTTGGCCCACCGGGGTATCATCCCATCAGGGCCATGGGACATTAACACTGCACTTACACTCCAATTTCTCTCAATGTCCCGATATTTGATATGCTACACCTGGTCACTGGGCGATCGACCCATCGGGGCACCAAGGCACAGGGCCCCCAGAAACTTCAATAATGTGTTTTCAAAAAACACTATGGTACTTTGGTATCTAATATATTGGGTCCCACAACTAAAATTTAACTCCTTGTGCAGGGTTACGTGGCTCTTCCATTCACATTCAAACTATTTTACTTCACCTTTTCATTATAATCCCATCAAAATCATTTTTCCTTGTGCACGTGAGATATTGTATTTTATCATATTTGCTTCGATCTGGTTAATCGGACGATCGAGTTCTCCTTTACTAGGTCCATGGTTCTGCTACGCCTTCAACTCACTCGATGTGCCTCCTCAATCTCATCCCTCTATTCTTCTTCAATGAGGTCGTCTCATCTATCTTCCATTTTCCATTTCTCTTCAAGCCTGCCATTTCACGCACAATCATCTCATTTTTATGGTGTTGTTGTTCTTGATTCAGGGTAAATACACAGAGCCCTCGTAGAACATCAACATCGCATAGAGATATACACAATCATCCTTCCTTCACATAGAACCTCATCAACGCACATTCCTAGCCTCATCAATGCAAAGAAATATTTATGATCTCCCCCTATATTTGACATCAATGACAACAATTTTCAACAATCTCCCCCTTTTTCATTGATGACAACATTTAATCAATTCTAATACTCCTCCAGTTTCCTACAACCATAGATCTCACAATTTTTCTCTCATCTAGGTTGATTTCTTCCATATCTGCAAGTCTCCCCCTATCTCTCTTCTCCGCCCTTTTGACATCAATGGAAAAGGGATTTTCTCCCCCTTACATTTTAATCTTTATTCTTTTCTCTGCAACCAACAACCTTCTCTCTTTCTGCAACTCCCCCTCAGCTTGTGTTTCATTAGAAGTGCTTCAGTGATTGGTTGGAATGGGTACCACACCCAGTTTTTGTTTGAGATACTCAAATGTTTCTCTAGGAAGAGGTTTTGTGAAAAATATCAACAACCCGTTATTTTGTACCAATATAGTCCAGTTTCACATTTTGTTTTGTGACTTTCTCTATAAAAAAGTAGTATTTAATTGGAATGTGCTTTATCTTCGAATGCATAACTAGATTATTTGAAATGTTCATTGCACTGGTATGGTCACACGATATTGATATGGGTTGATAATACTCTACCTTAATTTCCTTCAAAATTTGTTTCATCCAGAGAACTTGTGTACAACAGGATGTTGTTGCAATGTATTATGCTTCTACTATGGATAAAGAAATTGATTATTTCTTCTTATTGAATGAGGACATTAGAATATTTCCCAGAAAGAATGCTCCACCATTGGTTCTCTTTCTATCATCCACACTACCTTCCCAATCTACATCTGTGTAAGTTGTCAGGGTAAATTATTTACCTGTGGGATACCATAAACCAAAAGCCAATGTGCCTTTCATATATCTGAATATTCTTTTTGCTGTCTGCACATGTGTTTCCTTTGGTGTTGCTTGAAACCTTCCAACTAAACCTACTTCCTTCATAATATCCGGCCTTGAAGAAGTCACATAAATTAGTCTATCTATCATTGATCTATACAGAGTTTGATTAAATTCCTATGATTCATCCCCCTTGCTTAATTTACAACCAGTGACCATGAGTGTGCTGATAGGTTTATAATCTTATGTTGGTTGTGGAGCCTAATTATCTTCCTGATTCGAAGGTATTTTGTTTTCAGCTGTGTTTATACCCCATGAAGACTTTACACCCCGGAATAATTTGCACTCCTCCACATGGTGGAGTGCAGAGGGGGGTTACCCCCTCTGTGGGGTCTGGGGGCAAGGGGGAAAATCCTCCAAAGGGAAAAATGCCTTGTAAATGTATATTGTAATTTCATTGTAAATCTGGACCGTTCATTATAAGGTCACAGATCTGACGGTAGAAGTTATCTTAGGGTTTTTTTTCCTAGAAGGAAACCCTCTTTTATGAGGGAAATGTATTGCGGCTATGCATCATTGTGAATATTGTATTTTGAGAGAGGAGACTGTGAGATAAATAAGAGGAAGTTACAGTGGGTGTGTTGTAGCTTGTATTCCTTCATTTGTTGGATAATAATAAAGGAAGGACCTGGAAATTTCTATGGATGACATAGCCCACACTGGGTGAAACGCGTATATTTGTTTCTCTATTGTATTGTGTATCTTTTGTGTTTTATTTCTGCATCTGTTTTATTTTTGCTCCGCAATCATGTTTTTATAACATCTTCCATTTCAAACTTCTTCAACATTTCCTTGATATATTTGGTCTGAGAAATGAATATTCCTTTGTTGGTTTGTGAGATCTACAACCCTAGGAAGAATGTCAGTTCTCCAAGCATGGACATCTCAAATTCTCTTTGCATTTCGTTAACAAAATTTTGGCTCATTCAATCAACATTAATTCCAAAGATGATATCATCCACATAAACCAAAATGATTAAAATATTTTCATTGTCTATTTTTTATGTAAAGATTCTTATCCGTTGTTCCTCTTTTGAAACCTTGTTGTAGCAATTACTTATCAAGACTTGAATACCATGCTCTAGGAGCTTGCATTATTCCATACAATGTTTTCTTCAATATACAAACACAATATTCATTTTTTGATAATAAGAATCCCTTTGATTGTTCAATGTCTACTTCTTCCTCTAGATTTCCATTCATAAATGTTGATTTGACATCCATCTGATACACACTAAAATTCTTGAAGCTTGCAAATGCAGAAAACATTCTAATGGATTCTAGTCTTGCAACATGAGCAAAGGTTTATTCAAAGTCAATAACTTCTATTCGAGCATATCCTTTACAGACTAATCTTGTTTTAGTTCTTACTACTTTTCCATCTTCATTTAAGTTATTTCTGAATACCCACTTTGTACCAATCACATTTTTGTCTTTAGGCCTTGGGACAAGTTCCCATGTCTTATTCTTCTCTATCTAATTTATTTCTTCTTTCATAACATTAATCCAATGTCTATCAACACTAGCTTCTGCAAAACATTTAGGCTCTATTTTGGACAAAAAAGAAATATTTACATGTTCAGGCGTTCTTTTCAATTTTCCCGTGTCGTAGCATTTCTATCACCAAGAATTAAATTTTCTAGATGATTTTTCTGCACAAACCTTGATGGGGTTTGTGTATCTTGGCATTATGTTTCCTCTTCTTCTTTTTCATTTTCTTCTTCTTCTTCATTTTCTTCTTCTTCTTTTTTCACTATAATCTATTTCTTTTGTTTGCAGTTTGTTCATGTGAGGTCTTCCTTCATCTATTTTGACATTTATGCTCTCAACAATATTTTGCAGTATTTTGTTCTAACATCTATAGGCTTTTCTTCTTGATGAATAACCAAGGAAAATTCTTTCATCTTCTCTTGAGTCAAACTTTCCTAGATCATGATCATCTCTTTTGATATAACATTTTCTTTCAAATATTCTGAAATGTTTTATATATGTTGGTCGACCTTTCCATAACTCATAGGGTGTCTTATCACCGTTAACTCTCATTTTCTCTCTGTTTAGAATATACATTGTTGTGTAAATTGTTTCTCTCCAAAATCCATCTAATAATCTTGCTTCATTCAACATTATCCTAGAAATCTATTGTACATGTTTGTTTTTCCTTTTGGCCACTCCATTTTGTTGAGGAGTTATTGCAGCTGCATATTGTCTTTTTATTCCACGAGTTTCAAAAAATTCTTCAAATTCATTGGATGTAAACTCATTTCCATTATCTGACCTTAAATATTTTATTTTCAGGTCGGTCTCATTACCAACTAAATCTTTGAAGTATTTAAACTTTTCAAGAGCCTCATAATTATTTTTGTGAAAGGAAACCCAAGTCATTCTAGTATAATCATCAATAAGTAGCATAAAATAATTTTTTCCTTGTAGACTTTTTGTTCTTGTTGGTCCACAGAGATATGTATGCATAAGTTTCAATGGCTTGGATGTTTCATATTCCTTTATCTTGAATCTCACCCTTGATTTTTTTCCATGCTAACACTTCTTACAAAAGTGTTTGAGGGTTTTGTGATCTTTTGCATATCCTTTCCTACTTGTTTGGTACTGATTTTTACTGGGTTTTCAAAGTTCATATGGCCCATTATTTTATGCCACAACCAACTTTGATTTTTCTGCGCCATGAAACATTTTTCTCCATTAATATCATTAAGAATATACACATTGTTTGGGGTTTTGATTTCTTTTTCAACTAGCTTGCTTGAATTTGTCTTTCCAATCTTACATTCTTGGGAGTCAAAAGTAAGAGTGTTTCCTTGATCACACATCTGGCTAACACTGAGAATATTATACTTCAAGTCTTCAACACATTGAACCTTTTCTACCTTATCACTTCCATTGTCAAGACTAAAAGTGCCATTTCCAACTATCTTTGAAGTGTCATTGCCTCCAAAGGTAAATGTACCTTCATTCTTCTTTAAGGTGATAAACATTGTTTTATTTCTTGTCATGTGACTTGAGCATCCACTGTCATTGTACCACTTATCCTTATTATTTTGTGCACACAGTGCAACTTGTATGAACAAGGATTTTTCTTTCTTTTGTTCCCTTTGTTACTTATTGCTTTCCATGACTGTTGGGGTTTCTTCTTTTTCATCTTTTTCTAAAAATGTTTCTACAAAACTTTGCTATATGCCCATAATTATTTCAATTATAACATATAATGTTATAATTCAATAAAGGGGAAAATGATATGTAATTTCTCCTTGAGAATCCATAGGCATATCTGTTTTTGTTCCTCATGTAATTGTTTTATTTATTTATTCTACAATCTATTTATTTATGACCAAAACCATTGCAAGAATAACAATAGCGAAAAAAGGAATTTTGGTAACTGATTGTATGATTCCATCTTGATGGAAAAGTATTCTTGATTCTGTTGAGAGGAAGATTTTTCTCTTGTGGAACATTCTATTCGTGTTTCCTATTATCTTCATCCTTGATAGGATTTTTTAGCACATCAACATAACCCAATTGTTTTAAGGAAGTTGAAGATTCTTTATCAGGTTCCTTCCTTTCGTTGATGCCAACACCAATCTTTTCAAATGGTGATCTTTGACAGTTTAGGATTTCATTCAGGGTTGTAGAGATCTTCTCAAATTTCATGTTGGTATTTGATCTTTCCAACTCCTTTCTTAGAGAAACTATTTTAGATTCTAGACTGTTGCAGACATCTTCCTTTTCTTTTAGTTGGGCTCTTAAGACTTCTTCAATTCTCTTTGCCTCTTCTACTTGAGTTTTTAGGATGATGGTGATTTTTTCAATTTCATCATAACTTTCTTTTATACCGAGCATTTATTTTATGTACTTCTGAAGCTGCTTATTTTGTAGCCATTTCTTGTTCATCAGTCTCTCTATTTCATTTAAAGCACATACAAGCTCTCCTTCAAGATCCACTTTTGCATCAATCTCGGGATTGTCTTCTTCTGTAGAATATATGTTTCTATTTTCTAGGACATCAGTGTGTGTTTCTAGAGCCATGAAGAGAATCTCTTATGTTTAAATGTTATTGTCATCAGAATAACTATTGTCCTCATTGGTATATAGATTCTTCTTTTGTTTGTAGAACTTTCTCCTATTTTCAGTCTTTCCCTTCTTGTACTTTTTGAAATTGAAATATTCTTTTTCATTGCTATTTTTATTTTTTTCATAAGAACATTTAGCAAAACAAGTGTCCTACTTATCCATAATTAAATAATTTGAAGGGAAGATTACCTTTGTATTTTTTTGTTCCTCTCTTGAGTTTCCTGACAAAGTTAGCTTCTTCTACATCTGATTCACTATCTGAGTTGTCATCCATTTTGTATTATTTTGTATTTATCTCTTTGATGCCTTGAATGTTGCTTCCTTCCTTAATGGATTTGTTTGCTTATCATTTTCTATCATCATTTCATATGTAGTGAGGATTACATGCAACTCATCCATTGTCAGATTGTCTAGGTCCTTTATTTCTTCAATGGAAGATATCCTGGGATCAAATCTTGAGGGAAGTAACCTAAGAACATTTTGCAAAATGATGGTTTCTTTAACCTCTTCACCCAATTTTCTGATAGTGTTGACAATCTCGTCCACACAGAAAATAGGCTACAATACTCTATTCTTCATTCATCTTAAGGACCTCAAATTTTCCTCTTTGGGTTTCTAATTTCACCTTCTTGACCTTTTCATCCCCTTCGTATATTTTTGTAACTTGTCCCACATCTCTTTTGATGAAACACATTGCATGACATTGACAAATTATGAATCTTCCATACCACACATAATAGCATTCATTTCCTTAGCATTATTTTCACTGAGCCTCTTTCCAACTGCATCTATAGGTGGATTTTTTGGAGAGGTGTAACCATTATTAACTACACTCTAAATGTCAAACCCAAATCCCACCAAATAGGTTTTCATTCTTATGCTCCACAATGCATAATTTGATCCATCAAATAATAGAGATTTGTTTGTAGAAAAACCTTCATGTCTATCCATGTGTGTTGCAGGGATTCACCTTGCAGTGGTTAGACTATTCCTGAAGGAACCTACTCTCATACCAATTGTTGGCACACTTACTTATAATAAGAGGGGGGGTGGGTGAATCAGTATAGGAATGGTTTTACTTTTCTTACAAAGTTTATCAATTTATTACTTCACCAACAATAAGTAGGTAATAAGAAATGTACATACAAACATGCAATCCATAATACACAGATATTTAATGTGGAAACCCAAATTGGAGAAAACCACAAAACTTTTATTTATAAAATCATGTAGGCACCAACCTACTATACAATATTTGCATGCACTAACCTACAAGAGACACCAATCTCCTCAGCTAAGAACTAACTCAACAATGCATGTAGGAATCAACGTACAACTACAAAATTTGCAAGCACCAACCTGCTAGAGACACCGGTCCCTTTAGCTAAGCACCAACTTAGCAAGATGTAGGCACCAACCTAATGGATTCAATTCTTTTAAGTCTCTCAATTGTACAAGATCATCACTTTATTTCAGGTCTTCATCAGCATAGATCCTTCATTTTACGAGCTTCTCTATCCTTGTTTTTTCCACAACACTTTTTACATGTTCACAATATGCAAGGATTCAGATGTTCCTTTTGAACTTGCACTTCCCATCCACCCTTAAGCAGTTACATTGTGTCTTTTTTCGTATATGGGACTCAAAAATCTCGAATCCTATGCTTCTCTTCCACTTGCACCGCCACAACTCACATCCTCAAATATTACCTCTGCATTCTTTTGCTCTCGATTTTGCTATCTCATAACTTCTCACTCACGCATCACATTCAAAACAATCATGGAATTTATACACTCCATACTTCCACATATTTGTCAACATACAAAAAATATGCTCAAGAGGTCGTCTCTAAATCCTTTGATTCTTCCTCAAAAATGGGCTGCAGAAACCTTCAAAATCGATCTCAGTATCCTCTAGCTTCGTGCGCGATATTCTCATAAATCACAACAGTTGTTAGATCAGGTCCTTGGTTCAATCGCAACCGTCTATCATGTTAACTAGCCACTATAACACACCACACAACCTCATCACTCACTAACCATCGGATGAATTTGTTGATCAAATCTCAACCATTGATCTAGTTTTCTTAATATCAGGACCACCGAGCCTACCAAATCACCAGCCCACTAGAATCCAAACTCACACCTTCAACTTTGTTGGTACTTCGATTCAGTATACCGACCCACCAAACTCACCGGGTCACTGGGCCCTTTGAAACTCACACACAACACCCTTTAAACCTTGATCACACAACAATCGTCTGATTATCCATTTATTTGATTTCGACCATCGATTAATACATTTCTTCGGACATTGAGACCACCGGACCTACTGGGACTTTAACTTTTTACCTCAATATTTCATCCTGACTCAATATGTCAACTAGCGATTGGCTCATTAGGATCACCGACCTATCGGGCCATTGGGCCCCGAGAAACTTTAGCACTGCACATTTGATCATTCACCTGATAACTGGTATACCAATATGTTGGGCCCCACCACTAGGGTATTAGACCATTGGACCACCGGAACCTCTAGCATTGCATCTCAAATATTACCATGATCTGATATACGATATGACATGGTAGCTGACATAGTATCCACGTGGAATCCTACATGTATATTGGATGACATGGCACCGGTACATGGCCTAACACGTGACACTGCACGTGGTTGATGATATCACCTCCATGTGGACCACTACTATGTTTTATGGATGACATGGTTGTTGTTGTGGCTTTGACATGGCATCGACCACCATCCCATCGACCATCAAGCACTCGGGACTTCAACACTGTGTTTTCACTCCAATTTTCCAGTATGTGATATGTCTTGTATGGAACTTGGTCACTCCGTGTTCCAACCACCGGGTCACCAGGTCCCTAGAACTTCAACACTGCTAGAACAATCCTTCTGATATTCCGATATGCAATATAATACCTGAGTCATTATGCTAACGTGCAGATGAGGCGGTCTCCTCGTGGACAATCGTACTGACTTGGTTGGTGTTATGGTGTTGGTGTGGTGGATGACATGGCATCCAAATGGCTCTAACGTGGCTACTAATGTGGCATCAAAGCTGGCCCATTGAGCCCCTAGGATATTAACACTTCGCTTACACTCTACTTTCTCTTGATCTCCCAATATATAATATGATCCACTAGGTCACCAAGAAACTTCAACAACATGTTTTCAACAAACACTTTGGTACTCTAGTTCTCCAGCTAAAAGGTAATGCCTTGCACAATGTTCTGTGGTTCTTCCATTCACATTCAAACTATGTTACTTCACCTTTTCATTATAAACCTATCGGAATCATGTTTCCTTATGCATGTGGGATATTGTATTTTCTCATATTTTATTCAATCTAGTTAACTGGGCCATCGGGTTATCCTTTACCAAGTCCATGGTTCTGTTGCACCTTCAACTCACTCGATGTGACTTCTTGATCTCATCCCTCTATTCTTCTTCAACGATGTCATATCATCTATCTTCCATTCACCATTTCTCTTCAAACTTGCCATTTCACGCACAATCATCTCATTGTTATGGAGTTTTCGTTCTTGATTCAGGGTAAATACACAGAGCCCTCGCAAAACGTCAACATCACATAGAGATATTTGCAATTGTCTTTCCTTCACACAAAACCTCATCAATGCACAGGATTAGCCTAATCAACACACATAAACATTTATGATCTCCCCCTATATTTGACCTCAATGACAATTATTTTCAACAAACCTTTTCATTTATTTTAATTTCACCATTGACATTCATCACAATAAAAAGGAGCTATGTATTTAGACCTTAGAAAGTAACAAATAAACAATTATTAAAATTTTAATTTCTAATATGAAAGGGCAAAAATCATTGATAAGATTTTAATTTTATTAGTATTACTAATATTTACAAAGTTAAAGATATCTACTTTAAGATGTAGATTTCACTTTTAAGAATACATGTTAATAGTAGAAAAAACAGTCTTCTAAATATTTTTTATTATTGGAGTATGTGATTTTCATAATCGACGTACAAAATTCCAACTACTATATAAGCATCCCCCAAAAAATATTGAAACCAAATAATTGACACACGAAGCTTGTATGAGAACAACTCTTTGCAATCAGATTTTGTAATTTTTTTGAAAGGTATGTATTGCAATGGAAAATTAATTTATGTTACTGTTACCCACTCTCTTTTAGGGGTAACTAGATGATATTTTTTTCTCCGTGATTCACATTGCGGATAACAGTTATGATGACACCATTCCAAACTATCCATAGACAATTTCCCGCAAATGTCTTCCATTACATCCTCAACTCACTCACATTAGATGACATGGTGAATTTCACATTGAGGTGCATTGTTTTGGCAATTCATAACGAGTGATAATGTCAATGTTTTGGGCATGAAAATGGTGATCATGAGTTGAATTGAATAATGAATCATGATGCTTTGAATTTATATTGTTTCCTTGTTTTCCCTTAGTGGTCATCATCATCTCCTAATCAAGTGTTGTCACTCTTGGGAAAATTCGTACTACTAAGGGGACTTAATGGGGTAATGTGTCCATATCCCTTACCATGAATGAAATATTCTATCTATCCTTTCTCAGTTGTCATTTCTTTTGGGTTGGTTGTTGTGTGTAGCCCAAAAAGGCCCATGCTTCATAATCCCATGAGAAGAAGGAACTTGAATGCTTGAAGTTGATGTAGCTTTATAAAAAAATGATATAGAAAGAGCAAAAGCCCTAATTCAAAATGAAATACAAAGAAAAAAACAAGAAAAACAAAGTTTAAAAAACCAACAAAGAAAGTGAAGCATGAGATCTACCTCCTTGCTAAGAGGCCATCACCCCAAATCTTATGCAATGAATTCATACCTAACAAAAAGGCTTAGAAAATTGAGTGTCAAAAGCCAAAAAAATTTGAAGCAATAAAGAAAAAGGAAAGCAGGGGTTTGGAAAGACACAATACCGAGGAAAGGGTACCTCATTGCTTAAGTGCTCCCTCTACAAACAGACCCGTGAGGTAAACCCCAATACATACCTTATACCATTGCACATACTTCTTGATGGGTTCCTTGGAACATACTTCATATCATGGGTACTGACACACATAATAGAGGGTAATAATGATCCTCCCATACTTAAACTTGGGAAATCATATAACTTTGTAAGCTAGTGTGAATTTTGAAAATGATACTTTATGAGATCTATCTAATGGATTTTTCATTGACATGACTCGCTTTATATGTTTTGTTTGAATTATGTACCTTGCCTCCAGTCTTCACAATGCATTGGACTAAATGATCCCCTCCTCTGATGATGGATTGCAAATAGCCACATGCCTGGTTGACACTAAGATCCTTTGGAGGATATTAAGGGGCTACTAGAACAATTCCATGGAGGCCATACCCACCACTTGATTGAGAGCATTCCACATTCTCTAGAGGACGTTGGACCTTTACATGAGGACATTACACTTGGACAGAGGATGTGGTACCTTTTCCATGATGATTGGACCTTTTGATAATGGAATGTCGTACTTATATGATGGGACACTTCACCTTTATGATGATGGGGCACCTTTGATGAGACATTGGGCTTCTTGATGATGATATGGCACCTTTTGATGAGATGTCACACCTCTTGGGGACAAGACATGCCTCTTGGAGATCAAACATTGCACCCTCTCATGGAAATGCTTCACTTTTGAGCCCCTGGACATCACTTTGGAGTGAGTCATCCACTTCATGAGGAGACACATGCCACATGTATGATATCTAGAGCAAATTTATGCGGGACAATTTGATGTTTGAGATACTTTACTTCATCTTGGAGGCATCGTTGGGGGTCTTAGTGACCAATCCACTCATGTATAATGTATTTTTTATGTATTGTTTCCTGACATATAGGGTTTGAGAGAGATAAAGGAATTATTTTATGTTTTTAGGGCTCCTATTCTGCGAAAAGGGTGCTAGATCTATCATATAAAATTAAGAGAAGCACTTCTCACTTGTAAATCATTGTTACCTGTGAAGATATATCATTATTTGTTTACTTTTACATTCTCTCTCATGAAAAATGCTATGGATGGCTAGTTAGAGTGACTTTTTGGAGGTGTGTTTGTGGATTCTTTGCTACTACATGGATATTCATTTCTAGGGTTTTAATGGATGAAATTTTCAATTTTCACATGCAACTCTATGTGACTAATTTCAGATCTGAAAATTGATTCCTAGTGATCTAATAGTAAACCCTAGATAACAATTTTACATTGAAATTATTGACTGAAAATATAGCAGTAGAAACAAAAAGATCAAAGATGAATCATCAACACATATGAGACAAAAAAAAATTGTAACTCTTGTCAAATTCAAAAATTCTAAGGGCACAACCAACACTCTCAACCTTAGTTTTTAAAACTGGTTCGAGTCGATATCAACACAGCAAATCGACCGAGCAGATAGCACGCCAAATCAAGCCGACCATCGAATCGGTTCGTTGACCAGTTTGGTACTGAACTGGACGAGTCGAAGAACAACTCAGTTGCTTTGGTACCAATCCGGTCAAACTGACTGATTCTATGTCTACTTGGTCAATTCGTTTCAGGACCCAAGCCTCGTATGAGATTGTCTGACTTGTGCTTGTTTTAAATGTGAAGGGGATGCATTAGGTTAGTTTTGGGCCAACCCATGCCAAGTTTGGGGAAGAAACCATATATATATATATATATATATATATATACACACCTATGTGTGCCTTATTATGTTCTTTGACACGTTGACCTGAGTTATTATATGCACATTGATCAGAAGGCTAATTTGAAGAAATAATGCACCTTCCTAGTGGACTGTCTGTTCTAGGTTGTGAGTACCCGTTTTGAAGGTTTTTTCTATGCTAATATGCTTATGAAAGCTTATCCTTGTGGTCACTTTAGGAAGTCCACTTGTTTCAAGGAATATACCAAGTTGTAAGGCACCAAGATTTGCATGGTTTACTGAGTTTTGTTGTGGGCTTACACTAAGAGCACAAATCAAATCAAATAAGGATGATGTAGGATCTATTCATTGACAAAGGAGATAGTTAATACAATTGAAGCATGATTACATGGTGCTCTCTCTAAAGTGTTTAGACTTGAAATTTATAGCACCGGGGATAGAAACTGAAATTTCATCATGACTTTGGTGGTTGTAGAAGAGTGTAAACCTATGTTCTATGAAGTATGAGCCTGATCTTCCATGTATCAATTTTTTGGTAGAATGGATAATAGTGACAAGTTTCAAACAACAACAGAAGAGGTAATTAATGATTTTCTACAGTTTTCTCCTCGAGGTTGTGTATGATAGCTTATGGTAGTGAAGTTACAAGGTGTTTTCCAAAAGAGAAAGTTATTATAAATATATGCAGTAGCCTTCAATCAATAGACAACCATGGCAAGGAATCATGAGAAGGATGTTTTGAGTGTTGTGCAAGTAAGAAAACAGCAGTCAGGAGGATGCAAGCTATAGTATGTTACCACAACACAAAGACAATTTCAATAATGAGGAATCAAATCGAGGCCATGCTAAGTTTTAATTACAGTTGGCCTAATGAACACAATGCAAGGAAGGTGCACTATTTCTTCATTGAGAGGATGGGTTATTGGAATTGTTTAGAACATTAGTAATATTTTCCATTTAGAGCCTCACTGATTATGTATTCTATAACTAATATGTATTTCACTCGGTGTCATTTTGATATATACACCCTTACATGGTATATAGATGAGAAAACTTTGCATATTTTGTCTCTAATGTTTGGAATCATGGTTTCAAAGCTTTTGAAATAATATTTTTCATCAAAATTTAATTATTTAATGTGTTTTTTATTGAACTGAGTTGTTCAAATCAGACCGGTTCGAGTCGATCTAGTTTCAAGTCAATGTCTGGGTTGATAGGTGACTGAGTCAATCTTCTGTTTCAATTTTAAAAAATATTCTCTCAACTGTCACAAAAATCACCAAATCTGATGACAAAACAAGTCCTCTCTACAACCATAAAATCAACAAACTTTTCGGGACAAATCCCAACTTACAAATATGTTGCAGACCACTAGTATGACCTGCTGACATCAGTCATACTATTGTTGAAGTTAGACTATATGGACCTGCCAAAATCCTCAGAGGAACTTGTACAGATGTACGCGACCATCCTTACTAGGACCCACATACATACACTACTATTCCCATTGCAACTTGCGTACATACACGATTGTTTTCACTGCAACCCACGTACATGTACTAAAGTCCCATACAAACCCTTTTGTACAGTCTGCACCACGCACATGACTTCTTTCCTTCTGTGACTGCCTATCTTCTCCACACATGTGATGTGCCTTCCCTATCCAGAACATAAAATAGAGAGTCCTTTAGCCCTAGGCCAGATTTACCATAGTTGTAGAAATTCCCTTGCTGAAATCACCAAGCTCCTTGACACAAGTGCAAACTCACTTATGCCAACTCCATCATGTCACAATGTCACACTAATATTTGTCACAATCTCTCCTCTCCTTATATAAGATTCTTATGAGTGAGTTTAGGAACCCCTTCTAAACTTAAAAATTAATTAGAATATTTTATTCCTCTTTACAGGTGTGAAACACCAACACAAGCCCACAAAGCCCATCAACTTGCCCATGAGGCCCTAGTCGCATTCCAAGGTCGATTTCATTGAAACGAAAGGTTGATCTGGTGCCAACGAAAATTCTCACATGCCTGACACCATGGCCTCTTGTGGGAATACCTCTCGAAGCTACAAAAATCTCCAACACTCCCTCTTAGCAAGGGAGGTATTCCATCCTCCAATATCTGGATGTACCTTTTCCTCCCACACTGGAAGTGACTCTGTCTCATGTACTGCATCTTCTACCACAGTGGCACGGGAATCCTTCGTATTGGTTGTTCTCGCTGTCACTGAAGCAAATCCTACTCTCCAATCCTCCTGGTTGGTTGCATCCTTGGTTACTGAATCAAATCAAGTTGTTCGATCCTCCTGATTGGTTGCTCCCTCTATCACTGAAGCAAATCCTACTCTCCAATCCTCCTGGCTAGCTGCATCCTTGGTTATTGAATCAAATCCTACTGTCCATTCCTCCTGATTGGCTACTCCCTCTTGTTAAAAATAATCAAAAAGTACCTAGGCAAGTGTTTCTAATCACCTAGGCGCCTAGGGGTGGGAAAATGTCTAATGTGGGCCCTAGTCATTTAATTCATGTGATATGAATTTAAAGTGACTTTATGAATTAAGTGAAGGGGGTGAATGAATAGACATTAAACCTCAACCACTCATCTAATTCAATCTCAACCATTGGGTTAAGAAACTCTTCACATTCCCTCATTGAGTCGATTAGGGTAATGAGGCACCCCACATTTCACTAGTTGATGTGATTTGGAGAGAGTTTGAGAGAGAGAATTCGAGCTGAAGCAGAGAGGATATTTTTTGAAGGTGGCACAGATTCCAAGACATAAACTGCAACACATAAATCAAGGAGAAAGGTACAGGATAGTTATGGGTCATATGGTACGGATTTGTGGAGGTTGTACTACTACTTTTCTTGCACAAAAATCGAGAAGAGGATCCTGCATTATTTTCTGGAGAGTTGGCACACTTTCTTAAGTGACCATACTGTAATTTCAGGAACAGAAATTCGGGTTGTTTTGGCATGAATTTTGAGGGAAATCGTACAACCAAATGGCACATAAATCATGTTGAAATAATGTAACTGCGAAGAGTATTCTTATTATTATTTGATATATTATTTATAGGATTAATCCCCATTGTGGATTAATCATGTCGGTAATTGTATTAGGACCAAATCCCCTTTTGCGGATTGGTCAACAAACAATTATAATAGGCAGAATAAGAAGTCGGCCCCATTAGTTAATAAGAAGACCCATAAATATAATAAAGGTGGGTTTACCCACCCAGATTAAGAAGTCGGCCCTACCAGTGAAGAGACACTTCACACATGCCAGAACTTGTATAAATAAAGGAGGCTAGTGCATATTTGAACACAACTCACTTGCTCAGTTTGAGAGACAAGTTATGATTTGTTACCGGCAAAGGAGAGAGGGAGAAGAGTGGGGCATCTTTTGGAGAGGACTTTCTGTATTGGTTTGAGTTATCTCTTGACATTGTATTGGCAATTTATGATAAGGAAGTTTTTGCTAGGTTTTCTTCCCCTAGAGGGTTTCCAAGGATAAATGTTGTGTCTCTTGTGAATGTGTATTTCTCAGTGATCTTGATCTTATGTTTCTCTTATATATTGAAATGCAAAGAACTATAATAATGGCATAAACATTAACATGGTATCAAAGCCAACCTGAAGGAATCATATTTCGCAAGAGAAAAACGTCACTATTGCAGTACTTGCAAATTAGGGTTTTTCAAAAGTGAATCTTTTCAGCCCTAAAACCACCTAGAAAGTTGTGCCCTCCCCCAAGGATCATTTTGGCACTTAGAGCGCACCTTTTCAGTGGTTGGATCTCTCGGAAAGTGAAACCATAGTTTCACAAAGTACCAGAAAACCAGAGTACCAGAAGTACCAGAAAACTAGAAGCACCAATCCAGAAATCTGCAGATCAAGTTTGAGGGGGAAAAAGTTGGATTTTCGAAATTCCGACTGCACCAGCTAACTCGCCTCAGCTCAGTGCATCTATCCCCTGGATCAGAATTTCAAAATTCGAAGTTTGAAAAACCAAGGTTTCCTCATAAAACCCTAAGTTGCAGTTGCAGTTGCAGTCTCAAAACTAGTTGCAGTTGCAGTACCAGTTGCAGTTGCAGCCGTAGAACCAGTTGCAATCACTCTTGAAGTTATCTCAAGTGTTGGCAATGATTATTGTTGCTACCAGATGGAGCCACTACCTACAAATGCTATCAGAGGTATGTACTTACATATGTTTGATGGTTAAACCCTAAAGAGTATTTGCAGGAGAAGGGATCTCTTGCCATAGATCCAGAAGGATCTCAAGATCCAACACATTCAGAGGAATGATGCAACCCAGGTGTGATTATTCT
>SNQJ01S0138840.1:9233-31033 GCA_010110895.2 Picea sitchensis | reverse complement strand
TTGACATTGTATTGGCAATTTATGATAAGGAAGTTTTTGTTGGGTTTTCTTCCCCTAGAGGGTTTCCCAGGATAAATGTTGTCTCTTGTGAATGTGTATTTCTCAGTGATCTTGTTCTTATGTTGCTCTTATATATTGAAATGCAAAGAACTATAATAATGGCATAAACATTAACAAATCAAGGAGTTGACATGTGCATTTGTACAGGAAATTCTAGCATGACTTTTGAGGAGTATTTATCTCAGATTCTAAGGAGGAAACTTGGCATGGTTTTCGAGATAAGTCTGTAATTTATTTATGAAGATAATGATTGTTGTAAATATCATTATCTCTGAGCTCTGAAATAATAAAAGTCCCCTCTCTCATTGGTTTTTCCCTTGTGGGTTTTTCCAGGGTCAATGTTAGACCAAAAATCTATGTGCATTTATTTCCGAGTTATAGTGTTGCTGATAGAATTATTTATTTATGCATTTATTGTTGTTCAGAATCCTCATGTTTCATTTCTGAGAATCATTTATATGCTAAGAAATTGTTGTTGTCATAAAACTGGGATTTTGGGCATTAAACTATGATTAGTCTCAGTGAGACTTGAATCTGGGTGGGGTCTGAAAATTTACATGGTATCAGAGTTGAGTTGAAGAGTAATGCAGAATTAAATCAGCCATACATAGAGCAGGACAAAAGTTACATCACGGGACAGAGTTGAGGAAATACTTGATGGGGCAATGAATTTTGGTGCTTGGAAGGAGAGAATGATTTTGCTTCTGTAGGAGAGGGAGTTGTGGGACATTATTGAGAACTCTACAACAAATCCAATAATAGTACCTACAAATGCTACTCTTATGGCATCCTATACCAAAAAGAGCATCAAGGATAAAAGAATCATCCTTGATGCCATCAAGTACCATTTGATTTTGCATGTGACAGGGAAGAGAAATTCATGTGAGATGTGGGAGTCCTTGACGAAGTTGTATCGAAGTACAAATAAGAACCTAAAGATGGTTTTGAGAGAGAAACTGAAGAGCATTAGAATGACCAAGGCTGAAGATGTGGTCACATATCTTACTAGGTTGACAAAGATGAGAGATGAACTTGGTGTTGTTGGGGAGGCCATTGTTGACAGTGAACTTGTGAGGACAACATTGAATGGGGTGACCAAACAATGGGTTGTTTTTGTTGAGGGAATTGTGGCAAGGGAGAATCTTCCCAAGTGGGACCGTCTTTGGGATGACTTTGTTCAAGAGGAAACCCAAAGAGGGTATGTGCATGGAAGTTCATCTATTGGTAATGATGAGGAGAATGTGTCTCTTGATGCTAACAACAACAAGAAGTTAAAAAATGGTCCCAAGGGAAAGAACAAGCTGAAGGGTGAAGGAAAGAAGGACATGAGAAAAGTCAAGTGCTTTTCATGTCACAAGTTTGGGAACAATGCAGGACAATGTCCTAATAAGAAAAAGAAGCAGATTGCAACTTCAGCAGAGGTGGAGGAGTTTTCCACCAAGTTTGACAAGGATTTTTCCTTAGTGGTGTGTCTTTCCACTAGAGCCACACATTCCAGTGTTTGGTATATTGATAGTGGTGCCTCCCGCCATATGACAGGTGTTCGTGAGAATTTGACAGATCTTACACAGATTGGTGATCTTGAGGTAGTGCTTGGATATGACTGGGTGGTCAAGGAAGTTGGTAGTGGGACAATATCATTTCATAGGGAGTCTCAACCTCCCATGTTGTTGAGAAATGTTTTATATGTTCTTGTCTTGAAGAAGAACTTGATTTCAGTTTCTACTATTGAGGAGAGAGGATATGAGGTGTTGTTTCGTGATGGACAGGTGCTCCTATTTCCCAAGGGGTCCAGTATCACTTCGGCCAAAGTGATTGGGGCTCGACATGATAATCTGTACAATCTCATGTATCAACCAACTAGTGCATTGTATCATACTACCAGCATCAATGATCTTTGTGAGCTATGGCATAGGAGAATGACCCATTTGCATCATGGGGCTCTGAGGATACTTAGGGACATTATGACTATAGTGGCAAAGTTCAGTGCAAAGCACCAAGAGTTGTGAAAGGGGTGTGCTTTGGGAAAGTACACCAAGATTGCTTTTCCAAGCAGTGACAACAGAGCAACAGATATACTTGATCTAATTCATTATGATGTATGTGGTCATATGTCTTATGCATCTTTGAGTGGTTGTTTGTACTATGTCATATTCATTGATGACTTCTCTTGGAAGTCTTGGATTTTCTTCATGAAGACCAAAGGACAGGTCTTCAATCAATTCCAAGAGTTCAAATCTCTTGTGGAGAACCAGATTGGTAGGAAAATCAAAGTACTGAGGACATATAATGGGGGTGAGTATACCTCCAAGATGTTTAATGACTTCTGTGTAGGAGAGGGAATCAAGAGGGAGTTGATCGTTCCTTACAACCCACAATACAACGGGGTTGATGAGAGGAAGAACAAGGCCATAGTTGGGGCTACGAGAGCCATGTTGCATGATCAGGGGTTGCCACTCTTTCTTTGGGATGAGGCATGTTACACTACAATTTATCTACAGAACATGAGTCCACATAGAGCATTGGGGGATAAGACTCCAGAGGAGGATTTCTCTGGGAAGAAGCCTGAGGTTGGGAACTTTTGGATTTTTGGGTGCCTTACATATTAACATGTCCCTTCTGAGAAGAGGACAAAGCTAGAGCCTAGGATAGAAAAGGGGATTTTTGTTGGGTATAGCGAGACTACAAAGGCTTTCCGCATATACATCCCTTCCTTGAGATAGACAGTTGTGTGAAGGGATGTGAGAATTGAGGAGGATAGAGCCTTTAGGAAGTCACGAGGGAATGAGAAGGGTGAGCAGTCAACACCTCAAATTTAGGTGAGTCCACAACAGACTTCAGTGACATAGAGTTCAAGTCCACCAGTTTCGATGATGACTTGTCCACGGGGCACAGGGTCACAAATGTCAGGATCACAGGTTAATGATCCTCAGATTTCAGGATCCTATGCTCCAGATTCTACTTTAGGTTCACAGTCTTCAGGTGATGGGGTTGAACAGGTGGAGTCCCCTCCATAGGACACTACTTTAGAGAGGAGGAAGCCCAAGTGGCTTCAGGACACTCTGAAGGAGGCACATGGATCTGTGGGGAATCCCAGGCAGGCTGTGAGGGAGAGTAAACCTCCTGAGAGATTTTGCAACTATCTTGTGATGGTGAGCAACATCAAGGAGTCCGAGCCTTCCACTTTTGAGGAGGTTGTTGGGAGATAGGTTTGGAGAGATGCCATGATGGAAGAGTACAATTCCATCATGAAGAATGATGTTTGGGAGGTTGTTCCTTGACCCGATGGGAAGTTAGTGGTGACTTCTAGGTGGCTCTATAAACTCAAATATGTTGCAGATGGCAGCATTGAGAAGTACAAAGCTCATTTTGTGGCTCAGGGATTCTCACAGGTTGAGGGAGTTGATTATGATGAGACCTTCACTCTGGTTGCTAGATATACCTCGATCAAGGCAGTGATCTCTATTGTAGTAGAGATGGGTTGGAAGATCCATCAGATGGATATGAAGACCACATTTCTGAATGGTATCATACATGAAGTGTACATTGAACAACCATTGGGTTTTGAGGTGCATGGGAGAGAGTCTCATGTGTGGAAACTGAAGAAGGCATTGTATGGGATGAAACAAGCTGCCAGAGATTGGTATTATAAGATTGATGCCTACTTGCAGCAGTTGGGTTTCAAAAAGAGTGAGGTAGATCCCAACCTATACTTCATTGTGGTTGGAGAGGATCCTCTCATACTCTTGCTATATGTTGATGATATTTTCATTACAGGGGTTGAGAGACTCATTAATAAATGCAAGAAGATCCTTGTTTCAAAGTTCGAGATGAAATATATTGGAATGATGCATTATTTTTGGGGGTTGGAGGTTTGGCAGGAGCCTGGACACATCTTTCTGAGAGAGAGGAAGTATGATTTTGACATTCTTAGGAGATTCCAGATGGAGGATTGTAGGCCCATGTCCACACCCATGATTACCAACTAGAAGAAGCTCAATTCTTCTGAGTCACAGTTGGTTGATCTCACATTTTATCGTCAGTTGATCGATTCGTTGATGTCTTTGGTCAACACCAGACCAGCTATTTGTTTTGTTGTCAACACTCTTAGTCAGTTTATAGTGGAGCCTAGGAGAGTTCATTGGGTGGTCGAAAAACATGTGCTCATGTATATATTTGGTACAATGGATTATGACCTCGATTATCTGAGAGGGGATGGAGTTCGATTGGTGGTCTATACTGATTCAAATTGGTTAGGATGTGTTAGTGACAGGAAAAGTACTTCAGGTTGATGTTTCGGATTGGGCTCAGCAATGGTGTCTTGGTTCAGTCGGAAGAAGAAGTCAGTGGCTTTGATTTTTGCGGAGGCTGAGTATATGGCTACCAGTCAAGCCAGTTGTAGGTCATTTGGCTTTGCAAGTTGTTGGTAGGATTATTTGGTGTGCAGTTGAGACCGACTGTGATTTACTATGACAATTAGAGTTGTATCAAACTCTCTGAGAATCTAGTTTTTCATGACAGGTCTAAGCACATTGAGATTCGATATCACTTCATCCGGGATTATGTTCAGAGAGGAGCAGTTGAGCTATAGTATATATCCACATATGATCAGGTTGCGGACATACTCACAAAAACTTTGGGGAAAGGAAAGTTTGCACCTTTCAAAGATAAGCTTGGGGTGGTGAGTAACACCTTCCTCGGTAAGAGGGTGTGTTAAAAATAATTAAAAAGTACCTAGGCAAGTGTTTCTCATGACCTAGCTGCCTAGGGGGTGGGAAAATGTTTAATGTGGACCCTAGTCATTTAATTCATGTGATATGAATTAAAAGTGACTTTATGACTTGAGTGAAGGGGGTGAGTGAATAAGCATTAAATCTCGACCACTCATCTAATTGAATCTCAACCATTGGATTAAAAAACTCTTCACATTTCCTCATTGGGTCGATTAGGGTAAGGAGGTGCCCCACATTTCACTAGTTGATGTGATTTGGAGAGAGTTTGAGAGAGAGAAGTCGGGCTGAAGCAGAGAGGAGATTTTCTAAAGGTGGCACAGATTCCAAGACATAAACTACAACACATAAATCGGGGAGAAAGGTACAAGACAATTATGGGCCGTACGGTATGGATTTTTGGAGGTCGTACTGCTTCTTTTCTGGCATAGAAATAGAGAAGAGGTTGTTGCATTATTTTTTGGAGAGTTGGCATGCTTTCCTAGGAGGTTGTAAAGTACTTTCAGTGACAAAAATTTGGACTACTGTTCTGCCATGAATTTTGAGGGAAACCGTACAGCCAAAGGGCACATAAATTGATGAACTGACCTGTGCATTTGTACATGACATTTTGGAACGAATTTTGAGTATTTAGCTCAGATTCTGAGGAGGAAACTTGGCACGGTTTTCAAGATAAGTCTGTAATTTATTTCTAAAGATAACAACTGTTGTAAATATCATTCTCTCTGAGCTCTGAAATAATAAAAATCCCCTCTCTCACTGGTTTTCCCCTTGTGGGTTTTTCCAAGGTCAATGTTAGACCAAAAATCTTTGTGCATTTATTTCTGAATTATAGTGTTGTTGATATAATTATTTTTTTCTGCATTTATTATTGTTGAAAATCCCCATGTTTCATTTATGAGAATTGTTTCTATGCTGAGAAATTGTTGCTGTCATAAAACTAGGGTTTTGGGCATTAAACTATGGTTAGTCTCAGTGAGACTTGAAACTGGGTGGGGTCTGAAAATTTACACCTTTGTCACTGAGGCAAATCATGTTGTAACAAATGGATCCTCCATGGAGTATACACTGTTCTTAGAATCCCGTTGCTTCAGAGCCTCCTTTCTGACCTCCTCAACCCATGACACATGTTTGGAAGACTCCTCTCTTCCACCTGTACCTGAAGGTGGACTCCCTCTGGATGAGTGATGCTCCCTTTGAGCCTGGTGACTCCCTTTGAAGTCCAACGTCCTCTGAACAATTCTAGGGGGCTTCTCCTCCCTACTGTATCTTGAAGGATGTCTCCCTCTGAACTTTGGATCCCTCTGAGCCAGTGCCACTGGTGGAGCCACCTGCTCCCTCTGAACCTGTGCTTCTGGTGGGGCTACATGCCTCACCATTGGTGGAGCTACCTGTTCCTCCTCATCTTCCTCTCTACTAATGTTGGTGGGGCTACATGCCTCACCATTGGTGGAGCTACCTGTTCCTCCTCATCTTCCTCTCTACTGTTGTTGGTCACAACTCTCATAGGCTGGCCCCTCATCCTATATAGGTTTCCCTCCCTAACTCCAAGAACCATCGATGATCTAAAGTTAGATCGTCTGGGCACAAAAGAAACCTATCCATCTTGAAACAATATATGGTAGCCCTTCTTCTCAATCTCTAAGACTAAGAGAACACCCCTCTTGAGTTCTGGCATGCATAACACATTTGACACCCTCAACACTTTTCTTGACTCCACCCTAAATGACATCGTACCATATTTGCGTATTGCGTGCTTGGTTCCCATACCAAGCTCCACACACAAGTCTGAGCCAGTCTCTGTGAAGCTGTCAAACAATTCTCGTGCAACTACCATATGGAAAGATGCTCTACTATCCACCAACCAAGTCCCCCTACTAGAAATTGTACCTAAAATGGCAGAAACAAACAAGACCTTCCTCTAAAATCTATCTAAAGCATCATCAACCTTTGTTGTTGATGTTTGTTGCCTTCTTCCCCTTCCCTTCCAATGTGGACACTGTGAAGCATAGTGACCATAGTCATGACACTCAAAGCATATGCTTCTTTCGTCTTGGTTTTGGAGATGCTTCTCTCTCGGGAGAATCCCTTCTACCAAGAGAACCTCTTCTTCCCTTCCTAGTGTGAGTTGCAAGGGCCTAGTTCTCATTGCTGCTACACTTCACCAAACCATCCAAATCATCCCTGGACACTAACCGAGTCTCCTCGTAGATACAATCACTCCATAGTCTATCAAAGTCTGGTAACTTCTCTTGTGCCAGATCCCCTGCAGAAATGGTTCCCAAGACCTTCGAATACCTCTCAACGCTACATTCATCAACTAAGCATCCTCCACCTTATCACGAATGGCCACAAGCTGATCTCAGATTTGTGTAATCTTCATAAGATAGTTCACAATTGTGTCCTCACTAGACATCTTGACAACTTGAAGCTGGTGCTTCAAATGCAACTTCCTGCCTATATTCTCGTTTTGGTATAGACCTATCAAAGCATCATACGTTTCCTTGGCAGATGTCTTCTCAACAATGTGAGGAATCAAGTGATCCTTTACGGATTCTAGCAACACCCTTTTGGCCTTTACTTCTTCTTGTGAGCTGCCAATTCTCGCGGATCGGTAGGAGTTGCAACCACACCCTCAATATACTCCTTGAGGTCATTCTCTTCCAATAGAAGGAGAACCCTAGCCTTCCAAGCTCGGAAATGGGTTGCCCCTAACAGGCTGTCATTGATCTTCAACGTGTTCACCATGGTGACCTACCCAAAACAAGAACAATCTTCCAATGTTGTAGCACAAATGTGTCTAAAGATTATCCCCTTCTTTTTAAAGCCTCAACACTGATACCATGTCAATTTTCACATGCAATTCTATGTGACTAATTTCAGATCTGAAAATTGATTCCTAGTGATCTAACAATAAACCCTAACTATTATCACTGAACAATTTTACACTGAAATTATTGACTGAAAATATAGCAGCGGAAACAACAAGATCATAGATGAATCATCAACACATATGAGACACAAATTTTTTGTTCTGTAACTCTTGTCAAATTTAGAAATTATGAGGACAAAACCATCCCTCTCGATTGTCACAAAAATAACCAAATATGAGGAAAAAACCAGTGCTCTCTATAGCCATAAAATCAACAAACATCCTGGGACAAAACCCAGCTTACAAATCTGTTGCAGACCACTTATATGACCTATTAACGTCACTCGTACTGTTGTTGACGTTATCCTGTATGAACCTTCCAAACTGCTCAAAAGAACTTGTGCAGACGTACGCGATTGTCCTTACTGGAAACTGCGTACATACACGATTGTTCCCATTGCAACCCACGTACATACGCGATTGTTCCCACTGCAACTCACGTACATGTACTGAAATCCCCTATGGTCTGCACCACCAACGCGACTTCTTCCTTGCTATGGCTACCTCTCTTCTCCACACGTGCGTTGTGTTTTCCCTGTACATAACAAAATATAGAGAATTATTTAGCCCTGGGCCAAATTTGTCATAGTTGTAGAAATCCCCTTGTTGAAATCACCAAACTCCTTAACACAAGTGCAGACTCACTTATGCCAACTCCATCATGTTACAATGTCACACTAAAATTTGTCACAATCTCTCATCTCCTCTCCTTATATAGGAGTCTTATGAGTGAGGTTAGGAACCCCTTTTAGACTCAATAATTAATTAGAATATTTTATTCCTCTTTGTGGGTGTGAAACCACAACACAAGCCCACAAATCCCATCAACTTGCCCATGAGGCCCTAGCCTCATTCCAAGACCGATTTCACTGAAACCAAACACTAATCTGGTGCCAACGAAAATTACCACATGCTTGAAACCATGGTCTCTTGTGAGAATACCTCTTGAAGCTACAAAAAGCTCCAACAAAAATATTTTTTGAGTAAGTGGTATATTTTCATCTTGTGGTTTTGTTTATGAATGCATTTAATTGTCATGTTGCTTCTCTAGTGTTGGTTGAACATTCTCTTGGATTTTTTTGAACAAACCTTTCCTATCAAAGCTATTGGGATATCACTATTGAAGAACCTTCCCTTGAATTGTCCTTAATATTTTAGGAGGATCTTTTAGTTTTAGTAGTGATCAACCTCTAGATACCACCTTAACAAAATCCATCAATTTCTCTCTAAAAGAATCCTTAATTGACCCGATATGCCCAAAAATATGGTAGGCACTAGTTACTCTCCCAATGGTCAATCATTAATTTCTGAATTGTACTCTACTATTACTATTTTAGGGTTAGATTAGGGTTTTATTACAACAATTTTTCATTTTCATCCATAAAAGACTAAGATGTTTTGACATTTTAGGCATATTGTTGACCTAACAAACATTGTTAAAACCTCAATTTATATTTTTGAATTGTTATTACATCCTTTTAGGGAAAAATGTCAAGGGTTTTAGGGCTTTTATATGCCTCTTAGTTTTCTGATTTTGTTAATTAATGAGCCCTAATTTAACTCGTGTTTTAGCCCCATTTCTTCATTGAATTATTACTTATTAAAAGACTGATTTTATTATTGCTGTAATAACTTGTTTTCTTGCTGTAATTTAATACATTTTTACATGTTTTACAACAACCTTTAGTTTTTTCTTCATTTGTAGTGTTTGGGGATCCTCTTGAGCCTTAAATTGACTTGTTAGACCTCCTAAATTGACCTAGATCCTCATCTCTCAAAATCTGAAATTTGCTTTGTCTTACCACCTTATTAATACCTTTTCTATCTTATTTCATTGGTGGGTAGTTCGAGTAGTTACCATGGGGGCCCTAGACTTGATTGTGTATTGCATAGAGACTCTTGGAGGCTACCAGGGAAGTCTCCCTTGTGTTGGATTTGCTTCTTCACTAAAGAGAGGGAAGTTGTTGTCTAGGTGATAGTGGTGACATATTTCGATGTTCCACTAGTCTTGGTGCCTTGTGAAGGCTTTGTACTTGTTGCTAGATTGTGGTAACACATCATTGAAAACAAAATTTTAAAGAAATTTTGAAAAATTGTTATTCCAAAATAGTTTCCAATAATTTACTTCAATAATGAATTGAAGTTATTTAAAACGACATTAATTTGATGAAATTAAGATGCTTCTACACTTCTACTACATTTGATTGAGGATTGTCATGTGCTAAGATCACAATGTTAAGACATTTCCATTTCCATTTCCATGCATATTTGCACACTAATTTTAATTTCTATAATGTTTCCCTTTTACTTATTACTAATTTTCTACCAAGTGCTACACAAAATTAAGCTCCCATCTCTTCCAAAACTCAAGTGTTTCTTTGGAAAAACAAATTCAAAAGAAAAAGGTAAATCAAAAGTACAAATCAATTGTTTGTTATACTAAATAATGTTAGTTGCAAGTACACTAGGTAAGGCCAATATAAACCCAAGTTTGATGTTTGTCGTCGAGCATGAATCCCAAACCCGACCTTCTCAATTGTATACATGATATGCAAACATAGTAACATACATTGGGATAGAGTAGATATGGTATTAAGGAAAAATCTATCCATGTCAACATTTCCAGTTATTCTTTTGATCTTGAATTTTTGATGCAATTGAGGGACCACTTAATAGTGTAGCATTGATTAAGTTATGACAAGCAAACACATGAATAAAATTGAAGTAAATAATGAAAACAAACATGCACAAAGTAGAATGGCTCGAACAACATTTGTATTACTGTGTAAGAGATATGTTCAAAGCTCTGTGAAAAAGAGAATGTGAAAAGGAGATAGGCTCTACCTTCAATGATTTACATACAAAATTATATAATAGTTTTGTAATGCCCATTTGACTTCCAAAGGTGATTTGGATCCATAATTATTTTTCACTAAAGGGATGAGACAAGTGGGAAGCCAAGAATTGTTGAGATGTGTTGTTTTTGGGTATGGCATGCACTGTCATGCGACAAGAGGCAATTCGCTAAACCATGAATATTCTACTGAACTTAAGTTGACTAAGGTGTCGTCGACAAAGAGGCCATTCACAAAGGGGTCATCAAAAAGCTTTCCGTCAACAAGGGAGTTGTCAACAATAGGGCAATTGATATGAGCATTGTGGACAAGGAAGTTGTCACCAAGAGTGGTCACCAGGAAGGCTATCAATAAGAAAGTCATTGACAAGAGTGTGGTCAACATGACTGCAACCAACAAGGAAGTTAACAAGAGGGTTGCCAACAAGAAAATTGTGGAGAAGCTTTCTGCAACAGGATAGTCATTGACAACAAGGATTGACAAGGGAAGCTTCTATGGTGTTTGTGAATGTCAATGTGAAAGTGCTTACATCAAGTTCAAATCCGTTCTTTGAAATAATGCATCTAGTCATGGTGGGAAGATTGAGCATGCATCCTCCAGATGAACATTGATGACAATTGCATGGTAAAGCTTCTTAGAAAAAGCCATGTAAAACTCAGATTAATAATGTAATAAGTTAAAAGTGTTAAACAAAAACATTTAATTTTTGTCAATGTGTAGTTCTGATTCTCATTTATAAGTGATTTTTTTCAAAGGAGAGTAATCGATCCAACCAATTGATCACCTTCTTCTGCTTTCACTATAAGAATCACCTATCAACAAAAATATTTTATCATATTGAATTTCAAGTACACAGAGGCACACCCAATTGATCACCTTTTTTGGCTTTTACTATAAGATTCACCTATTGACAAATATTTTATCAGGTAAAATTTCCAGTACACAAGGACACACCCTGCTTCCATGTTACCCTTGTTCAAATATGAAGGAAGAAAAATATTATTATAATTATATTGTTAACCATAGACGAGTTCAAACTCTCCACCAACCTTATTCTAATTGTGGTCGCTAACTAAAAATGACCAAACCCATGTTTATTTCAATCTAGAAGAACATGGAATGGTAAAAGAGCATCTTTTGGTAGGTGCATGGAATTTATTTGGAGGATAGTAAACATAGTTACTCGATTGAGAAAATCATAATATAACATCAGCGTGAGTATGAGGAACAAACCGCTATAGGTATTGGAACCAGAAAATACACCAAAGCTATGCACGCTCATGCCAATGATCAGTTCTGACAAATTCAAAATTTATTTCATTTTGTTCACTTCAATAGTGGACCCTGACAAGTCCTTTCAACAAACAAACACAGGTGTGCTCCATTATTCATCTATTCCATGGAAACCCTAGACATGATTGTGGGAAACAAATTATACCCGCACTGACTTTCCACAAAGTTTGTTTACATTCAATGCATCGTTGTTAGGCATATGACATGAACAATATTTCACATTTTTACATTAAAAAAATAAGCAATTACATGAAAGAACTAGAATAAAACAAATCACGATCCTATTTACTTGTAATGGGAACACACACAGACTTGAGGTACGCTGGGAATCAATAATTGATCGTATCCTTCCAAGTTTAAATGTGGGTTGTGTTAATAATTCAAATCCATACATTTATTGACCTCTTGATGCATTGCTGGCTAGGAGGTGCAGAAAATGGTATGGATTAAAAGAATTGAATGTCTTAGGAATTGAGAAGTTCGAATGCTGTTGAAAGGGATAATCACGTTTTCAAGTATGCCTGTTGATCCAACCATCATCACAATTTTAACTCCCAGCGACATAGCTGATATAAGCTTTACATGCTAGTGATGAACCAGCTTCATGAACATACTGCTGTCCAAATAATCTTAGTATACAAGAGATGAACCAGTTGTATATGGCATATAGGATAATAATCTTTAAAGAAATGTTTTCAAAAACTTAAGAAAATCCCGACTTGGTAGTAAGGAACAAGTTCTTTACAAAGTGTCAATAATGGTTCCTTTTTATCGACAAGGACACTGAAGATGTGTCTGACCAGCAGCTGAAGCCAGTCCAATAGTCCAGAAAATCTGAAGCAATGAACTCATCCTCTTCACAGGCCTGGATTACATGTGGCCACGGACATAACTTGCCCCAAATGGCTTTTCAATTGAGGTAGGCTATTGTAATTAGAGCGTGAAACTGTATGCCACATAACTGATCGCTTAGATAACCTCATGATAATAAGCCTCCGTTTCATGCAGGCCACTTCTGCTGATAGAGTAAACATGGTAATATGAATCATCCTACAGCTTCAATACTTGGGCACCTTTACTAAGTGATGCCTTCAAGCCACCCATTTCTTAATATAGTCTGTAGATGCTCCTTGATGTAAATATGGTGTGCAGAAAACAGATGTTCACTAATTTTCCCATGAAGAAACTATCTTAAAACAGATCATTGCCAAAGAAGTGATGCATTATGCAACAAGGATCAGAGTAGCCAATGCACCAGAATACAATATAGTATATACTCATTTATCCTCCACTTCAAAGTGTAAATCTTGAAAAAAAGGAGCGTGGTGCAGAGGCCGCAGCATCGACCACAGCTGCAGCTCCACTTAAAGGTACATTTGGTACAGCATTATAGGTTTCGTGACATTTCCTGATCTGCAGACAACAATATTGAAATTGAAATTTTAGTCCACAAATGACCAAAATAGGTTAACAGAACAGGAGAGTACAACATAAATTTACAGCTATATGTGTGAGTGCATGCATCAATCCGTGAGAATAACACATTCTATTGCAGTTTACAGGTGGGTTGATGGACCTCTTCAGGGCTGAACTGCAGTAACGTTCCAATGACTGGGAGGAGAGCCTCAACTTCTCCTGTAAATGTGTAGAACAAAAGTGCAAATTTAAGAATATAGACTGGCCAAGTATACTTTGAAGAAGTATTAGAAATTGAAGCTATATAGACAGGACCAGAAGTTTGTACCTGTTTCAAGCAATTTCAAAATAACATTCTTCAGATATGTCATATCCACACCATCACGCTTCTGAACCCTATCCATGTTCCGCAACTCACTCTTAAGCATCACTTCCTGCATCCATGTAATTCTTTAAAATTTGCAAGCAAATAACCAGAAAAACAAAAGAAGTGTGTTCACAGCATTCTGAGAATCTCCTTCTGCTTGCCTTCCTCTTATTCTTCATCTCTCTGATTGCTGGCTAGTTCCTTATGGTTTGCTTCAAAGAAAGATGCTGCTACAAAGTCCTCACTACCACAAAAAATCACTTACAATATCTAGAAACTCTTATTTGATGTTTATTATTGAGTCTTAAAATAGTCCCCTCATTTCATGTTTATTCTTGAATCTTAAAATAGTACATTTTGCATACATCTCTTGAAAGCAATGTTCAGTTCTTTCCTATTACAAGCCGCTAGTCCAAAGGAACAAATATGTTTCAGCAAGAAAAACAAGTTAAATTTATGAAAAAATTGGAGAAATCACCTTCAAAATTATTATTGCACCTCCAAAGGTCATTCTGGTCAGTTAGAAGATGAATAAGCCAATCAAGAAGCCAGAAAAATAAGCAACAATAGCTCTAAGAGCCTTGTCTGACGTGTCACAAAGTGATATATCAGCATGCTTCCTGAGAATGCACTTCATGACAATGCAAGTTGGCCCAATAATTCATTAATATGCCAAGACAACAATAGATAATGGTTTAAGGTGTCATCAGATCACTTAAGAGTTTCCCTTGATAAGAGCACGTGTACTGTGTTACTGCCTAAACTAGCATCCAAGTGGAAAGTTCAACCACGGATGCTACCTTAGAGCAACAAGATGGAAATTGCACCACTGTCACCTCAGTACAATATCACCTTCACTTTAGGCCACCTCCAAGAGCCAAGGGGGTATTCCTATCCATCAATGGTAGATCTTGAGTAAACCTTCTTTAGTGAGTTAGTCTATACAAAAGTATGATTTACTTCGATGAATCCAACAACTATATGAAAATGTAAATACAAAGATTCCAACAAGTGATTAAATGCCTTAACACTTCAATAGCAATAGCATAGTGAATTAGGAGCTAGTGGATATATGCCAAATCTGATTATAAAGTATGCATGCAAGAACAGCTTCAGATTTGCATTAGATTGATCAACAATCCAAGGAAACAATACTTATAAGAGGCTACCTGAAAAAAGAAACCACTTTAGGCTAATTTAAAGTTTAAACCAAAAGGAGTGAAATCGTTTAGCATAAAATGATTATGTGAGATATACTTTTAGGTGCCAATCAATTATATGCTTGATTATGGACAAGCTCAATGCTGTCCTAGACTTTCAAATCTGTTTTACTATTACTAATGATTTAATGCAGAATTCCAGATTTGAAATAAGAAGGAAACTAACCCAAGAGCAATATTTCAACTTTTAAGCAAGACGTTTTGGACGTTTTAATTAAGGTTTTATGATACACAACAAAATAGTAACCCAAATCACTTAGACTCAAGTTCACAATAGATATATCAATGAGATTAAGCAAGAACTTGAAAAGAAAGGTAAATTCCCCCAAGGGTTTATCAATGTTAGCTCTAGAATTCACCAAGATAATCTCCAAATAAAATATATGCAATTAATACCAAATTAGAGATGAATTTCACCAATAGAAAAGAATAATGAACTTGTAACAACCTTCTAGTAAATGAAATAGATGCTAGGTCTAGTTAAAAATGTTCTTTAAAAGCATAAAACCTAGCCTTGGGGTTTATGCAAATCTGTTTTTTTCTCTTTTTATGCAATTTTCAGATTTGTATATACCAATGTTGTAAAACTCGTCTCGGGGAAAAACTCGCCGGGGTCCAGAAAACAACGTTTCGTAAAACTCGGCAAAACATCGGCAAAAAATCGGCAAAAACTCGGCAAACTTAAAAAAATACAAAAATATTCATTTTTTTTTAACTTTTGAAACATTTAAAGCAACAATAGTATCAAATAGACAGATTGCCACATGAATATGGAAAGAAAACTGATATATAAGATATATAAGATGTCTAGTGATACATCACACATCAAAAATGAATCATGTCCTGATTCCTGAGTCATCAAAAAATAAAATGAATCATGTCCCGACTCTCGAAGTCATCAAAAATATAATAAATCATAAATGTATCTCATGATCGCCATCATGACTCATGAGTATGAGTCATCTACAATGAAATCAAGTAATAAACTATCGATTCCCTCTGGCTCTAACCTTTTTTACGTGCAAAGGTAATCGTTGTAGAAACCGCTTTTCCTCTAGCAATAGGAGTATGTGCCCTTGAGGCATGTGCACCAGATCGAGTCAAGCGCCCTCTAGAAGAAGTAGAAGACCTCTATCGGGGAATGTCCCCTTTGAAGAAGGTATCGGGTAGAGGAGGTCGTGATCAGCTAGTGCTACCATCGGGCCTATCTCCCTCTCTCGATCGCGGATTCTCGTCATTGGTGGCATTAATTTGCGCATCATGAAACCTAATATCCTCTCAAACATCCCCGATTCAAGTCCTGAGGATACCATGATCATCACCATCATCTCTAGTTGCCAATCATACGTCTCAAGAATAAGTTCCTGAATCTCCACTTTCCACTGACTGGTGGTGTCAATTTATCCAATGAAATGGCCTCGCATCAATTTTCATCTCAAGCCGCTTCACCCACAACCCGAGATTGTAGTAGACATAGACCAAATCATTAAAGCGTGAGGTATCCAACTCAAGGGGATCATAAATTAATTTATTAGAATGTAAAGGAATATAAAATTTAAATGACAAGTTAATAATTTATAATTTTAAATGAATTTGAAATTTCATTCAAATTCTTTCAACTGTTATGCTTTTGGTGTGTATTTTTCAAATACACTCCAATATCCACAACCGAAGAGCTACATGTCCGGGTTGGCACTGGACCAAGCTATCTTCTCAGAATAGGTGTGGTTGCTTCATAGTTCTCCCACCAAGTATCTACAACTTAATTAGAAAGTTGAAACATAAGAGAAGACAAATCTGAAATTTGAAAATGAATTTTGAAACTTAAAAATTAAAACAAGGTGAAACTTACTTTGCATTATGTTCTTCCTATCATTTATGGCCATCTCAAACCCAAATACTAATGGACCTCTTATACAGTTCCAACTGTTGGGAAAGCTCTAATCGACCAGCTGAACCATCCTCCTGACACACTCCAAAGAAGCCAGACATAACCTCCGAATCAAACCTGAAGCCATAGCCGTAGGAGAATGTGTTGAGGTATAACCCTGCAGCATGAATGGGCGATGGAGTGTGTGGTTCCACCGGTCATCAATCACCATCCATATCATTTCTTTTCTCTCATGCCTTTGATCCCCCTTGTCCACATAATAAGCACGGTCGGACTCTTTTGGCCCTATCCATGTCCTCATATAGGTAGCCCATTGTGGCTTGTCCCCTCGCTTTATTCAAGCTTAAGAACCTTACCAAAGGTTCACCTGATGGTGCACACTCCTCATTCACCGCGATCCCAAAGCTCCCCCGGTATGCAACTAGCCTCATATCATTTGCCCCTCCGCTTATCGGGCTAAATGATAAAGCACGCCTCTCAGGGGAAAGGAACATTGTCCGCAATTCCCACCTAGAATTCAAAAAGAGACCGAAGAGAAATAAAAGTACTTAGCATGATGAGACAATTCACAGTTGACAAAGAGTTGGTGCGTCCTGTGAATTGTCTCATCATGCATGATTGTATATGAATTTTTGTGATGCTCCTCGCTGAATCAATGGTCTCCTTGATCCACTCAAGCTTTCCCATATCCCCTAACATCAAGTCAAGGCAATGAGCTGCACAAGGAGTCCAAAACGCTGTAGATACCCGACATAAGCATCCTACCAGCAGCCACATAGTTTGCAGCATTGTCCGTTATGACTGGACAACATGTCAAGGACCTACCTCTTGGATGAACCTATCCAACAAATCACAAAGTAATATCGCATCCTTGACATGCAGATGCATCCATATATTTCAAAAACATTGTCCCCCCCTGGGACAATGAACCAAGAAATGGAGAAGGGTCCTACCTTCCCATCAGCCCAACCATCCGACATCACCGGCATCCTGTGAATTGCCATGAATCTCGAAGCTCTTGCAACCTCTAAGTGCAATCGACCTTTTCATTTAGAAGGATGGGCCCTCTCAACTCACCATAAGTGGGGGGCTTATACCGTGACCAACAATACTAGTACCAAACATGGACACATAAATGGGTTGTTGGCAAAACTGAATGGTATATATCACCCAAAGAAGGCATCTACCCACAAGTTTGTCCGCTTTTCTTTCTTTTTTTCATCATGGAAATGATAGACGGCTGTGCACCGGGTGTGGTTCGTGGAATAAAATATGATGATGTTGTAGTAGGCATTACAGACTGTGAGTAGTGGATCTCACTAGACTCCACACCCACTCATGGGGCAGTGGGAGTGCTTCCCCTTGGCGTGGATCTTGAAGCCATTTTTTTTTCTAGGCTCTGTGTACTTTTTGTTTTCTGAATACTCTTCGGCAAGCTTTGTGGCCCTCAAGAAGAAGTTCTTCTCTTGACTCTGTACAAATCTCCACCTCATTCCCCGGAATTTTAGCAAGGTATTTTAACCCATTTATCCCAATCAACATTTTTTTCCATTACAGTTTGCATGAGAGATGTTGTTGATTCCCTCGAGGATCAGGCTCACCATATTCCCAGAATGGATCTAATGGCTCTGGCATCCTTTAATATGGAAAAATATGAACCTAGGGCAAAAAAAATCATTTTAGCATGTGTTATTGATGAAAAAATGAAAATTTAAAAATCGGAGATAAATCAATTATGTATCTACCATTCAAACTTGGTTTTGAACCCTAAATAGACACAAAAATTTAAAACTAATTTACATCGACCTAGGGCAAGAAAATCCCAAAACGTTTTTGGGCATACATGGCAAAAAGAAAATCACATAAGAATGAAAAAAATGGTTTTGATCCATCAAAAATCTATTTGGAAAATGTAAAACTCATTGCCACTGAAAACATATGAAAATCTATGGTGAAAAAATAAGAAATAATGGGCAAATTTTTTACTACCAAATGCAAAAATTGTGAAATGGACTAAAAATTCCAAATGCCAAATCCAAAATTTGACCCTGAATCCACAAAATCCCAATGGCAAACTCCTCCTTGGCTAATTGAATGGCTTGCCTCTCCTTGCCTCTCTCCTTGGCTAAATGCACAAATAGAACACCTAAAACCGCTCACGGACCCTTTAAACCCGCGGACTGTTAAAAAATTTAAGATGGGCGAGTTTTTCCCATCGACCCGCGAGTTTTACCCGAGTTTTTCCAAAAACTCGCCAAAAACTCGCCCGAGTTTTTCACCGAGTTTTTCCTTAAAACTCGGCTTCTTGAAAAACTCACGATTTCTCGCGAGACTCGCGAGTTTTTGCCGAGTTTTACAACAGAGGTATATACTATAAACCTCAAAATCAACCCAAAACAAGATAAATAAACCTTCAAAGCACAACTTATGGGCCGACTTGCCTCTTAGGGTTTCAAGATAAGAAATTAAGCTCAAACCCTAACTTATTCTATTCTAAAAAATGAAATGAGCAATTAACTTTGTGCTAGACTAGGAAAGAAATCTAATTAATGCTTCTTTTTTTATTTTCCTTAGATTTCTTTCTAAAACAAAAATAAAAGAAGGAATTTAGATTTTGTAGTTTTGGTTGGTTGTTGGAAGAAGACAAGTGCCTAATTCCAACTAGGGCTTATGGGGTCAAGAAGAATGCCCTTCTTCAAATTTAATCTATTTTATACTCAAAGATTAGGAATAAGAGACTAGAATCCAAAGGGAAGAATGGTCTCCTATCTAATTAAGATAAATTATGGAGACCAAGGCCCTACTAGAAAGGGTCCCAAAGGGAGCACCTCCACAAATAAGATCAATTATAGCTTGATAAAAATACCAATACCCTTGCTAGGGTTCTAGACGATGGAAAAAACAAGGAATTGAGCAAATATCAAACTAACAAAGGAAGAAGGAGAGGATTTACCCCAAAACGTCTTCCTTCCATGTGGTAATCGTATCCCTCAAGTGGATTGACCTTGTAAGCTTGTAGTAGTCTTGAACATTCACAATCAATCTTTAATGCACCAAAATAGAAAGCCAAGATAGAAGAGCTTCAAGAATTGACACCAACTCCTCAATAGGTAGATATTCAACAAAATTGTATTATCAAAAGTAGCCAACAACAACAATAAATTGGAACAAGAGGAGTCTCCTTCATATAGGAGGCTTCATCAACCATCTCATTCAAGAATATTTTATATCTCCTTAGATCTAGCCTAGGAGATCTCACATTTGACTTGTCTTCCAACTAACTGATGAAGACTAAGTTAAGTAATACATAGAAATACAAAGTAGATGTGCCACATGTACAATATTTCCCCCAAGAGAGGAGGTGCCCCAATACAGTGGTTAAGGTGAGGTCCAAAAATGCTCAACATCTCTCCACAACGCAAGGTGATGACCTCAAAAAATGACAAGACAACTCTCCCATGAAGAACAGTCGTGACAATGTCTATGCTCAAAGTCAGGAAAGTCTACATGTGTGGCATGAGTAGGGCTCAAGAGAGGGGGTGCCTCACCAAATTTAGCTCCAACGTTTGGATGGGAGGCCTCCAAGGTATGAACTCCTCAAATCATGCAAATCATGTCCTCAAGTCAAGGGAGGTCCACACGTGCCAAGTAAGAGATCAAATGCCTAGGAAATGCATCCTCCAAGGAAGTCGACTCATCAAACCATGTGACATATGCCCCCAACTGTTTGAATAATCTAAGCACTCCAAAATCCGAAACGTGGCATGGCATGAGAAGTCCAATGCATGAAGAAAAGCCCCAAGCTGCCTAGGGCATTGTGATCAGTGCCTAGGGTGTTGTGAACTACTTGGGGGACTATGAAAGTGCCTTAGGAAATGTGTCACTACATGAGAATTTGTAGAGTGATCTATCTCGAAAGATAGATACATGCCAAGAGTCCATGGCCAAAGTGATCTGTAATTGAGGGACTAAGAGTCCACTCAATTCGCCAACACAAATAACTATTGCGGAATAAGTTTGTTTTCTACTTTTACTAACCAAGTCCAGTGGAAAATTCAATGAAGTAGAATTATGTTGCCCCTCCAAAGACCGTGCAACATTTAAAATAATTTATCTTCCACTCAACAATAGGATAGGTTAATTAGTGATCAAGCATTACAAAGGAATCATAAGTCAATGAATATATCAATAACTAATCACAACAACATACCCAACAGATTGCAGAGGTAAAACACACATCCGTGACAAGGTTTTACTCTGGGAACCCAACATTCACTGGAGATTTTATTACGTCCAAGAGAATACTACATATGAGTGAGCTATACACAGACTCTGTCTATTGTTACTCACTGTGAAGATCAAAACTACAGCGAGTCATGGCTCAGAGACACCTTTGCTTAGAGTGAACATGCACATTAACTCCTTCGTCCACTCAACCTCAAGCAGGATGCCCTCCTCGAGCTTTAATTTCGGCTACTATCCTCCCTTTCTCCTTGCATTTCCCTTCATTTTTTTTTTCCTTCGCTACAACCCTCATTGTTTTAATGGGATACCTAAACGAAACATATTTATGAAATTTACAAACATTTTCCAAGATCCAATTCGGATCACACCTCCCCATTTGAAGGCTTTTAGTCCCCAAAAGCTAGACCATTAAGGAGACGAAAACAAATGGGCTCCATTTTCCTCTACATATCCACCATTCCATTGTTGACTGAATATTTTCTAGGTCCTAACAAGCTGCCAACTAGGTCTGTCTTTGACCTCAAGTTGGCTCTAAGTTTCAACTGTCAAACAAGGTTTTGTTGTTGTTTTATAACAACAAATTGTTCAGTAACTTCTTTGTTGTTTTGTTATGGTTACATAGGCCATTAAGGTGCTCTAGCATGTAGTTTTGTCACAAGATGTTAACACATGCATACCATAAGATATATAACACACCTACAGATCTTTTAGAGCTGAAATAATGTTGTTCTAAACACTAGCATACATGGAAATGAACACGTATTTTTGGTCAACATGACCCTGGATAAACC
>SNQJ01S0138839.1:25300-44096 GCA_010110895.2 Picea sitchensis | reverse complement strand
ATTCCTTGAAGAGACCACTTATTTCTTGAAAAGACAAGTCTAAAACTCATCTTAAAGACACTTAAACTTAAAAATAAATATTCTCTTTAATGAATATCTTGTCATGTGATGTCTTAATGATTTGGAAATCATTTTTGATTGCTCCTTTAAAGAACTAACCTGGATTCTGGATAGGTATTCCAACATCGTAGTAGGGTCTTATACATTTTTTTATGACTGGCAGAATCAACAACTGGGTCGATCTCGTACTTGTGTGACACAAGGTCTATTCTGATCGCTACCACTATAACCTATAAGTGCCATATATATGGCCCTTCCACAGGCATGGGTAAATTGGGGGGATTTGAACTCGGAACCTCATCAAACATAACACTTCATATCACAACACTTGCCAATTGAGTTGCCCCCCAGGGGCTAGGTGTTAGAAAAATAGGATCGTGGAGCAATAAAATAAAACAAATACGGAAATAAAACATAGAAGATACACAATACAATAGAGACACAGATATACGTGGTTCACCCAGTGTGGGATACATCCACCAGAGAAATTTCTTGGTCCTTCCTTTTTATTATCTAGCAAAATGAAGGGATACAACCTACAACACGCCCACTGTAAATTACTCTTCTTTATCTCATAGTATCCTCTCTCAGATTACAATAATCACACACATACATAGACAAACTATAATTCCCTCATAAAATAGGGTTTCCTTCTAGGGAAAAAATCCCTAAAACAACTTGTACCGTCAGATCTATGACCTTATAATGAACGATACATATTGACTACAAAATTACAATATTTTACAAGGCAATTTTTCCCAATATTTCGCTTCGGGGGCGCTGCCCTTGAATCCCCTGCCAGGGGGGGGGGTACAAAAATTGTCACTACCCCCCCCNATTTGTGGGAGGGAAAACCCTCCCACACTCCCTCATTAGGGAATGGGTTCCAAGCACAACTGAAACAAAACTATGAATCAGGAAGATAATCAAGCTCCACAACCAACACTGGGGTCTTGTATATATTACTGCAAGAGCTCGATTCTATTATTTTTCCCTCTAAGAAAATTTCTAGCATATTCTCCTTTATACGTTAGGTTCAGCTCTAGTAGCTTTAACATTTTCTTGAAGACTGAAGGCGCCAATGAAACAGGGGAGTCACTTTGTAGAGGAATGGCTCTTCGGTTCTGGACAAGTTTTTCAATGCACCAGGTGATGATATCTTTGCATTCAAAAACCTCATAGACACTACTAGTCAGAGCTATTCCTGATGTCCAAGATTTATTATTATTTATGTTTTGAAGTGTTGAATACTACCAATATTCCATCGACCAATGATAATTGGGATCTTCTTTGGCGAGTAGATTTAAGAACTCCCTGCATAAATGTTGTCTTTTTTCGTCTATCTTCAATAGGTTGAAATACTTCTCCATAATTCCGCTCAAAACAATGAAATAATATTTTACGTTAGATCCTTGATTGATAACATTAACCTGAAATAATTGTGATTTTCCTCGATAGAAACATAATTAATAACGACCTTTCCAGAATTTAATTTAGTAGTTGAGATCATATATTTATCATTTAATATGACTCGAGAATTGTGAAAAAGAAGGACACATCATGACGGGGTGGCAGAGTTGCAGATTTCAAATGAGAATACAAGTCCGCGAGTCCGTGAGTCCGAAAAATGGCTAAGTATGGATTCTTATTGGATGGACTTATGAGGATGAGAGATACAAAGAAGTAGAAATATGAGTCCACGAGTCCGTGAAATGAAAAATAAACTAAGTGTTGGGAAGAGGTCAAGAGAGAAAAGTGATACATCATGAGTTCGTGAGTCTGCCAACCCACAAATGAAAAATAAACTAAGTATGGAAAGGGTGTAAGTCATGGGGATAAGATATGGAAATGAAATTTAAGGAAGAGGAACATACTTAGGGAAAATACAAGTGCAGAATAATAAAAAGAAGGAAGAAGTTACAAGGTTCAACAATTAGCTTCAACTGTGGGATGATAACCCCTTGCGGGTTATCAAGAATCCATAATCTGAAGATCAATTTCCTTTTCCATTGGGATATGTATCTAGAAGGTGAGAATATACAAAACAAATAAAACAAACTATGTACAGGCGAGAAGAAAAAATTCAAGCAAATAAACTCTTCAAATGTTTCTCATTGACATGCAACATTAAAACTTTACCTTTCATATATTTGAGCATGCATGAGTTGAAACTTAAAATATTTTCAAAGAGGTATGGCCCGATCCAAAGTGCTTCAAATTTTGCATGCATTGATGCTTTTTATTTTTCTTTGTTCCAGAGTAGTACCGGTTCACCTTTTTGAAAATTCTTTACTGTTGCACTTTGATCAAAATACTTCTTGACATTTTATTGTCTCTGACAAATTTTCTTTAAGTCTTTAACTCACTCTTCTTATAACTTCAACAATTGATTCAATCTCTTTTGTAGAGGAGGAGTATCTTCTGTGTCTTCAATATTTACTGCATAAGTCAGAGCATTCAATTCAAGAAGTGGATTTTTTTGTTCTTTTCCATATATCAACACATAAGGGGATAATCCAGTGCTACCCTTTGGTGTCATTCTACTTTCCCACAAAGCATCTATCAATTTTAAAAGCCAGTTCTTTTGATTTTGATCAATTGTCTTCTTTAGAATTTGAATAAATGTCTTGTTTGTTGATTTAGCAAGTCCATTTCCTTGAGGATAATAATTTGATGATTTCTCCATTACAATACCATATTCTCCACAAAAATTAGTAAAATTTGATCCAATGAAGATTGAGCCATTGTCAGTGATGAAATTTTTTGGTACCCCAACCTTGACAAAATATTATCTTTGAGAAACTTTATCTATTCTTCATAATCAACCCTTTTTAATGCCATTTCTTCCTGTCATTTTGTAAAATAATCTGTGGTGGTGAGAATGTATACAATCTGTGGTGGTGAGAATGTATACATGTCATTTATTTGATTTTGGATTTATTGGCCCAATAACATCTAGCTCCCATTGTGAAAATGGTTGTTTGACCAATATAGGTTGCAAAGGAATTGCAAATCTCTTCATCTTCCCTGAGAATTTTTGGCAGGAAAGGAACTTCCTCACCATTGCATATGAATCTTTGAAAATTGACGGCCAATAGTATCCAATTCATATTATTCTTTGGGTAATAGTGGTTGGTGCAAAATTTCCTCCACATATTCCTTCATGAAATTCCTTTATTAGTTCTTGAGCCTTCGTTTCATCCACACACCTCAATAGAATACCATCATAATTTCTTCCGAACAATATCTCTGCAATTAATACATATTGATTGGATTTCATTTTCAAAGCTCTTCTTTCTTTAGGAGTCATAATAATTGGGAACTGTCCAGATCTTAGATAAAAAATTATGTCTTTGTAACAACCAAAATTCAACATAGGTTTTCCTACTGAGATTGAGACCACTCCATTCAATGCATCATTATCAACAATGAGTTTACATAAACCATGTCCTTTAATTTCCTTTAAAGGTTTGATCTCGATATCATACTCTTGAATCTTGTCCAGCCAATTTTCCCACTTTCCCTTTCTCAATTGTTGGTTTAGGAGCATTTTTAATGGGGAAGATGGAACACATGCTATAACATGGGAGTTCAAAATATAAGTCTGAAAATGTGATACTTCCTTAACAAGAGAGAGTGTCTGCTTATCCAATTATGAATATTTTATCTCATAATCTTGAAGGGTTTTACTCATGAATCTTATTGGTAAATCTTCCCCTTTAGAATTACTTTGTGTAAGAACTGCAACCATGACCCCTTTTGTAGAAAAATAATATAAAATAAAATCTCTTTTAACATATGGACTGATATGCACAGGCGTTGTGGTGATTGCTTGTTTAATATTGTTAAATGCATTCTGAGTATTTGAAGTCCATTCAAATCTATGGTCTTTTTTCAACAATAAATTGATTGATTGACAATACTTGCATAATCAGAGATGAATCTTCGCACAAAATTAATCTTTCCAAAAAATGATTGCACCCCTTTCTTTGAAAATGGCAGATTTAATTCATTAATTGCTCTTATTCTTTCAGGATCAATGTAAATTCCTTCTTTACTCACTATATGCCCCAACAATTTTCCTTCAGATACAAAACATAAACATTTCTTTGGATTTAGAGAGATCCCATGTAATCTACATTTTTCAAAAACTTGCCTCAAATGGTGAATGTGTTCTTCCCTTGTCTTAGAGTGGACGGTAATATCATCTCGATAATCAACCATAAATTTACCCATAAAATATTTGAATGCATGATCCATATCCCTTTGAAAAATAGCTCCAACATTCTTTAGCTAAAGGGAATACGAGCATAAGAATATGTATCCCACAGTGTTATAAAAGAAGTCTTCGACATGTCCTCCTCTGCCACTAATACTTGATTATACCCCGAAAATCTGTCTAACATGGTCATACAAGTTGATCCAGTAACTTGTTGAAGTAAGAATTCCATGTTAGGAAAATGATAGTTGTCTCTGATGCTTTCTTTATTCAAATCTCTAAAATCAACATACATTCGAATTTCTCCAGTCTTTTTCCTCACCAATACTAGATTTGAAAGCCAATCTGAATGTCTAATGGGATATATAATTCCATCATTTTTTAGTTTCTCCAGCTTTGCTTTTACCAATGGCTTCAACTTGGGATTCATCATTCTAATTTTCTTCTTGAAAGGCTTTGCCCCTTCTCTCAATGGTATAATATGTTGGAATATAGATTTGTCAGATGCCTTGAGATCATCATAACTCCCTGCAAATACATCAAAATATTCTTTGAATAAGGCAGTCTATTGGTTAAATTCTTCTGTTGTACAATCAATCCCAAGATTCACATATTTTGGGGAATCCTCAGTTCCAATATTTATTTTCTTTGTTTCTTGCAAATTTCAAGATGATAATTCTTCTTTGATATTCTTTGCTTGATGATCACTTGTAAAAAGAGATTCTGATTTTACACAGTCCTTTGGAAAGGGGCAATGCTATTATCATTCTCCTCGTAATCATTTTCATTGGCCAATAAATCATTTAATTCTTCATCATTTTGAAATACCTGAAGGTATTCTTGAGTGTTGGGCATGGAAAGTCTGCAAATTCTTTTGGCTTGAATTGAACTTTTACTTTGAATGTCCTCTGGATTATATAATGAAGCAAGCAATGTCAATTAATCCTCCTTTTGATTTTTCTCTCTGGGGACAAATGATATATTGAATGAATAAAAGGTTTTCATTAATTCATTTACTCTTTTAACATATAACTTAAGTTTTTCTTTCTTGATCTTATATCTTTGAATAACTTGATTTATAACCAATTCAGAGTCACCCGTTATGATCAAGTGTTCAATGTTCATCTCCAATGCTAGGATCATCCCTTGAATTAATGCTTCATACTCTGCTTCATTGTTGGTACATGGAAACTCCAATATGATACATGTGGATATACAACTTTATCAGGAATTTTAAGTAAAATTCCAACCCCTCTCCCTGAGCTTGAGCATGCACCATCAAATGGAATTCTCCAATATCCAGTGAAATAATTATCTTCTTATTTAAAACTTTGTGACTGCTCCAAATCAAGCATAGCATAATTTCCAATACCCGCATCTATATAATCCTGCATCATTTCAATATCTTTCTTTTTGAATGAAAATGGTTTTTTGGGATCACGAGGAACTTTCAACATTGTCCCATATTTGTTCGAAAGCATCATTAATATGAAAATACCAAATGAGTTCTGAAAACAAATTGATCAAACTATGATATTAACTGAGCCCAAGAATACTTAGATGTCAATTCATAACCATTGTTGGCACAGGGGCAGACCCAGGGTTCAACGCTACAACAACACACCAACAAAACCCTAACTACCATCCCTTTCGACAACACTTGCAAAGCAGATGAAGTCTCACCTGAGGTAGAGGCAGGGGTGGTTGTAGGAATAAGATGTCTGCAACCTTATATGGGACACAGATCCGTGATTGTAATACTTAACAGAGCACTTAGCATCAACAGTTCATCAATATCTAACCAATATCCACTTCACTGATAAAACAGAGCATCACATCATTCGCACTGATATAATGTATTTAATAACTTAGCATAGGTAAATGGATCAGATCTAGAAGATCAAGCACTAAGCACATTCATATAGGTCAGATCTAATATTCTTACACATCATTAGCACTAAGAATAAGCAAATCTATCTAATCATCTCAAAGCACTTATCAAATAACACATAAATACATCAGAACATTACACAGAGCAGAATAACACAATATTTACGTGGTTCACCCCCACCCTGGGGCTATGTCCACCAACTCTTCTTATTTATTAGCTTCTTCAATAGGTTATGACGCAAAAGCGCACCACCCTTGCGGGCACGTCCGCTCTCATAGGATCTTCTTCTTCTCGGCCCTGAAGAATACTAAGGTTCTTCTATTTCTCTATCAGGAAATCTTCCTACCCACATATTCTCTTCGTCGCGTGATCCCCTTCCTTAACTTCTCGGAGGATCGGAACTCGCGACTTCGCGAGTTTAAAGGTTGAACACTGGGTTCTCGGATCCCCGAGACCTAATGGTCAGTCAACTCCCTGACTTTTCCCTGAGGGATTTCGCTACTCGCGACCTCGCTACTCGCGATACCCAACTTTTGGTTCTCCAACTTCCGATACCCGAGGTACCGAAACTCTGATGCACACGTGTGACTTGACCCGTCCACACTCGTCGCTTCTCTTGAGACTTTCGTGCTATCACTACCTCGCTCCCTCGTGACTTCGCTTCTCTCGGGGTCGAATAACTTCTCCACCAACTCCCGATGTCCGAAGTGCCGAAACTCGTGACCTTGTTCCCTCGTGACTTCGCTTCTCATGAGGTCAAGTTCTCGAGCCTTTTCTCGCGAGGCTCCGATGCACGATCCCACGTGCGGATCCAATGGTCCTCCCGCGATCTAGATCCAACGGTTATCTCCTTCTTGCGCCTCACGTCCTCGTGACTCGGAGTACCCAATGGTTGGGCTCTCACCCTGTGAGCTCCCAAGTTCGCGAGATCCTTAGATCTCCTCCACTTGTCCTTCTCAGATGGATGCTCTTGATCCTTTCGCCACTTCGCTGCCTTGTGATCTCGCGTCTCGCGACTTTCCTTACCAAACACTTGGCTGTTCACCCTGCGAGCCCCTGAGATGAGAGGTGCCACCTGTCCACTGGCCAACTCCGGTGGATCCACACTATCCTCGGAGTAGTCGAGATATCGCTCCTCGCAATCTCACGACTCTCCTTACCAAACTTTGGACGCTTTTCTCACGAGGTCCCGATAGGCGATCTCATGACCAATCCAATGGTCCTAACTGACTTGGATCAACGGCGCTGCCCCTCCTGAGCTTTGAATCCTCTCCACGCCTTCGCTGTAACTACTGTGTACTTCTGGGAGATCCAACGGCTCTCGGAAATTTGTGAAATCTCTTCCAAAGATTTCGTTCGTCCATTCTCCCCTTGAGGATTCTGCAAAATAAATAAGTGTCTCCCCACGAGATTCGTTTACTCGCTCACCAACCTGTGACACTTTCCTCCGACTCCCAACGACAACTTCCCTGCACTTAGCCTTCAGGGAGTTCAAAGGTCTATTCCTCCTGATCTTTTCCACTCTGATTCTTTCAGAGGGACTTGCACACGCTCTTCGTGGCAATCATGCAACAACTCCTAGGTGTTGAACCCCTTCGACTCTACGCACTCCTGCAACAGTAGTCTTTGATTTCCTTTGCTCAAGTTCACAACTGAGACTTCTGTTTCAGCCTGCGCACTCCTTGCACGTCTTCAAAAAACCCATTTCCACTTCTGGGTGAATGAGAACAAAAGTTAAACTACTGAGCCTCCATCAATGCACTCCTTACGGATGACTTCAACTGCACACCTTGCAGGAATCTCCTGGCTCAGATAGAGAAACAATTGAACCTCATTCTCTCTCCCTTTCAGACTTTAGTTTGAAACATGAAATCACATGCACAACATATACAAAGCAAATGCATAATAAGAAAACAACCATTCATGAGCATATCATCAATACACAGAGAAAACAACATAAACCATGAGCTTGAATCAAAGCTTCCTTCTATTAATTCAAATGCCTGTACATGGGTGTTCTTCATACCATATTCTTTGCTTGTTCTTCTCTTCTCCTGGGTTGATAATATTACAATACACAATGAGGGTGTCTATATCCGTTTTCCCTCTCGAACTTCTAAACTATCAAATCTAGACTTAAACATCCTAGCTACCAGCATTAAATCTATTAAATGCCTCCTATCTACCAAAGGACGAGAGCTTAAAGGCTCAAGGTCCAATACAATATACAATGCACCTTCATAAATGGTTCATTTAAAGACTTGCGCTACAATCCCAAAGCACTTTCAAAAATTTGGGTTCATTTATCCAGCTGATCTCCGCTTGATGTGCTGGCTCGCTTGATGAGTTGGCGATGCTCCTGCATCAGGTTACATGCACAGAGCCTCAGAACCCTACTCCACATAGGACAGAAGATCTGTGCAATGCGCTAGATCCTTCTTCCTTGCATTACAGCACGAAGCCCTCCACAATATTGCTAAAATCACTTGCACCTAGCTCTGCAAGTCTCTCACAGTATGGACAAAGTGTTCACAAACCCTACTTGCACTTAACAGTTAGCTTATCGACCTTCCATCACATAGATGTTCTTTCTTCCAACTGCTACTTCTCCTTTCATTGCTTAGACTTCTATATATACATACAAAATAGGCATAATCATGGGTAAACCCATGGGTCGACATCCCATTCCAGTTACATAATCCCATAAACCCAAAAAGGACCCAAAAAGAGGTTGAGATTCCGTGATATCTGCTTCATCTTAATCTCCGTCTTCGACAGGCTGTCGAAGTCCCAAAATAGGTCAAACTTGACCAGATCCCTCAAAACTTGGTCAAGGGCCAACATGCCCCCAACACTCACCTGTGAATCATCCCGAGTCACTCTGATGCAGGAAGTTCTGCTTCGAATGCTTCAAGCTTGGTTCGAACTTCTTCGACTTGCCACTGTGCTACAATCTCTTATTCAGTAAACTCTTGAATGATTTCATCATTCACAGGTCCTTCCAGACGTTGTTTAGCTACGGTGCTCACCTGTTCCAGTTCTGATCCCTGGCTCTTGACCTCTATGAACAATTGGTAAGCCTTCTTTTGTGCAGGTCAGAGTCTCTGAGTTACTTCCATAACTCTTCTTTGGATAGAGTGAATCTGTTTTTGGGCGGTTTGCTTCTCTTGAGACTGCTTCATTCTCTCTACAACTGACAGGGCTTTCATCTACGCCTGTAGTGTTTCTACGTGTTGCTTCACATCCTAGAGCTGCGACTCTAGTGCCTACAACTTTTCTTTCTCGGTGAGTTTTTCATATGTTTGGGCACTCCGATCAGTGATTTGCTTACATTACAAGGTAAGTGCCTTTAGCCTTTCAACTGTAGTACTGGCAACTGCTTCTTTTTGGTCCTTCATCTCTTGTGGGGTCTCACGTACAATGCATAGCTCCAAGTCTACGATGTGTTGTTGTAGCTGTTGGATCACTTCTTCAAGTTGCACTACTTGCTGTGGAACTCACTCTTCGGTCTTTACTTCTACGACTGTCACAGAGTGAAGTGCTCTGTTGACCATTTCCTTTACTTTGAGTTTCTCTGCGAGAAACTATTCCTTTCTTTGTTCCAGTTGTTCTTTTTCTTCATCCCACTTCGCTTGGAGAGAAAGCTTTTCCCATTCTGCAGCACTACATTTCCCTACAAGTACTTCATGTACTTGTGCCAAAGCCTGGGTGGCTTGCGTTGTTTCTTTCTGTGCTTGTCGAAGGTGAGCTTCCACTGTATCAGCTATTCAATGGAGTTGAGCGGGTTCATCTCCCAGATCTGGTGTTCCCAATTATAGAGGCACAATGGAGATTGCACGACTAGACTGTACTGCCTACTGCACCCCTTGGAGCTCGATCTCGATTCTATTGTACATTGCCTCCTGCTTAGCCTCTTGTTTATCTGCTATCTCTAGCGAAGCATCATTCAGGGATGCTACGATGAAATCAAAGTCATCAGGGGTGAGGAGGGTTTCGGAGGGGAAACCTTCGTTTTCTTAGAGGGGTCCTCCTCGTCTCTAGTCGGTGTTACCTAGCCTTTATTTTTCTCAGATTCTATGCCATCTATCTCTTCGCCATCACCCCCTCTCTCTGGTAAGATGGAATTAGTCTTTACGGATGTACTGTCTAAATCCTGAACCTCTTCGGTCTTCTTTGTCTTGCTGGGTCCAGGTGTATCCTGCACAATTTCTAGGTTGTCGATGTCAGATATCTCCGTAGGATCTATTGGAATAAGGAGGTCTGTTGACCAGTCCTTAGTGATCTCCTCCAAGTCCTCCTCTGTCATCTTGTAGTAGGATTGGAGTTATTGCTTGTGTTCATCAGCGCGCACTGTGATGTAAATAAAATGTCGGTCTGCGTTGAACTTCATCAAGGGTCTGAATCAGTGTAAAGTGTTCAGAGTTATGTGAGGCTCGGACTGTATGGCTATATTTAGTTGATTGTAGTATGTATGGAACATGACATTTGATTTCCATTGCTTATTCATGTCACTTGAATACCACAGAGTACTGAACTTCGTGGCTAATGGTTCAAAGGGATTGATGTCCAGGAAGGTCGCACCTTCTGGCATCTCCTAGGAGATGAATTCAATAACGATCAAAAGCCAACTAAAATGAAATTCATATCCTTGATCCTAGGCTTCTTTGCAGTCAAGTTCTAATTGGTTCACTAGGTACTTCACCCAGTTCATCTGAAGTCCTTCTGCGCACTTCCCTGTGAGTTCGACTACAAAAATAGTGACTTGGGTGGGTCGGTTATTTCGTACCAACTTTCCTGCGATCAATTGACAGGCGAGGCACACTGTACCTCTCTAGATAGAAGCTACCTTGTAGCCTCGTGTTCCCTTCTTGACATCGCCATATGTGTCCTTGATCCGCTGTGCTAGAGCATGATCCATGGCTCTTCCAGGGTAAAAGTCTTGTGGATTAGTTCTTTGCATGCTTAATCCCATGATTTGGTGGATCAACATTGGATCAAATGTTATGCAGCAGTTTAACCACAAGTAATCTCCATGGTAACAAGACAACAGTAGCTTGACACATGAATTTACCTCCTGGTGTCATCCGAAGTGAGGAATCTTCATGATGTTGAGTAGTGTGGACTGCGTGAGGTTCATAGTCCATGACTGGGGGATTATCTTCAAATTTTTCCCCTTAGTTTTGGTGAGGTACTTATGCGGAGCGAGCATGTTGTAGACTTTCTGGTCTCCAAGGTTGAATTCGCTAAACTTCAATGCTGCAATCTTATCTTGGTCTGCTCGAACTACGCAAATCCCCTTCGAGAGGTACGCAGTGACCAAGGCATACTCAAAGTCTCTAGGAACATTGTCATGATTTATTGCGTCGCTCAGAGGTGGTAGATAGGCAGGTAAGATTCTTGAGATCAATTTAGCATTCGTGAGATCATCCCTGTTCTTAGTTCACTTTTCATCTGATGGTCGGGATGGTCCAACTCCACGAGCAGTGGACGAAGACGCTTGCATTGTTCTTGTCGATGAATCCTGGATACCTTCAGATATCGACATGACTCTCTGAGTCATGAAGTCAATAAGTACTTCCTTCATAGATTATTCAACCACGCTGAGCTCCTCGAACATATGCGCTCAGGATTAAATAGATCGGGTTCAATATTAACTTAGACACTGCAATGGAATAAACGGTAACAATGCGATGATCATTGTGAAAAAATAAACTTAGTTTGCGGGATCAAACTCTCGGTTAGCAAAAGTGTTCTCGGTGCATGGTGTGATGGGATAAATAGGTAACTTGGCAATGGTTCTCTTGCAATGAGTGTGGAGCCTGCATTAACTTTGTTCTGTCCATTATGGCATGGTCCAACGGTCTGATGGAGAGCTATAAATGATTTTCTACCCATTTGGAGCGTCAGTCGAACATATATATCCTTCCCAATGGCTATATTTCTTTGCCATGGCAAAGTGCCATGTGTCACGGTTCTAATATCGTGATGAAGCTCCAATTTTGAATTTTTTCCTTCTGCGAAGTTCTCTCTGGCTCTTTCTGCAACTTATCTCTCTTCTTACTTAGTTTCCTAGCCTTCTTTCCAATGAGCTTCATCTCAATATTCCTTTTCCCATTTTGATTCTTATCTTCTTTTGACATAGTTACTTCGCGCTGTTGAGATTCTTTCCTAGGGTTCAAGGGTAATACTTCTTCTTTGTTTGGGGTAGGTACTTCAATCTTCTGTGGGTCCTCTAATGTTCTTGCATCTTCGATATCTGGGTTTCTGGTATTAAATCGCTTTGATCTATTCTCATGTTCTTCAATCAAGTGTGTGATTCTTCTAGTCATGAAATCTTTTAACTCTTGCTTCTTCTGCTCCAAAAATTCTTCTTCTTCCTTTCATCTGTCTTGATCTTGGTCAATCCAAGGTTTTCCTAGTAACATGGTAAATGGGGCGTTGTCCTCAATAAATTTAATGATCTCAAAATCTTCTTCTGTTGAAGTTCCCTTGGCCTTCATAGGTATATGAGCGAGCTTTCCACATAGGGTTATCAGTGTTCCTTTGAATAACCCTATTCCTCCCAAGGAAGGAGTCATAGTAGGCTTCCATAAAAGTTCTCAAGTTCATTCTGTCATAACATTTACCTATGTTTCCTCATCTAGAACATAGTTAATGTCGAAGTCTCCCATTCTTGCTTCAAAGCATTCTTTTTCTTTAAATATCTCTGATAATCTGACATGTCATTTAGGGTTTCTTTCATCTGTAGCAATACTTTCTCTAATTCTTTCTGGGATTATGCCATAGCCTCTGGATCTGCCTTAGGGTTTTCTTGAGTCAGATTCATTCCTTCAAGCTTATCAATCATTCTAGGGAAATCCAACACTTCATGGTCCATATCTTTGCAACAAAGACAACTAGGTCTTCTCCTAGGGCATTCCTTAGCAAGATGTCTCGGTCTTCTGCAACTGTAACAGATATTTAATCCTCTCTTTCTTTTAAATGATCCCCAACCTTTCCTGTACTACACGCTAGGATCATAGTAGCTAACTTGCAACAAATTATTTCTAGGATCCTGCATCCATTTGTTAGGGCAAACATTCTTTCTATGCATAGGTATAGCATATATTTCAGATCTATTCATATCAAACCTTCTTTCATCTATCAGTGCCCTAGTTTTCAAGCTAGGACAGACTCTATCAAACATACCTAGATCCATATTCTAGAAACAAAAATTTCCACTTATCTTACTTTTACAGAGCACAAAGCTTCCAGATCTAAAAATTTTCACTATTCTTACCTTTATCAGAGCACATATCTTACCTCTTTTCTTCAGATCTGACCTCTTTTCTTGGCACAAAGCTCCTCAGATCAAGTAGAATGTTGCGCACTAGGGAAACAGATCTATGCACGGAGCTTTCACAATTTCAGGACAAACCTTTGCACAAAGATTCTTCTTCCTCAGTTCCCAGCAATCATAGTTTCAGGTCCTGGCAACGGAACAATTTGTTGGCACAGGGGCAGACCCAGGGTTCAATGCTACAACAATGCACCAACAAAACCCTAACTATCGGCCCTTTCGGCAACACCTGCGAAACAGATGAAGTCTCACCCGAGGTAGAGGCAGGGGTGGTTGCAGGACTTAGATGTCTGCAACCTTAGCTGGGACACAGATCTGTGATTGTAATACTTAACAGAGCACTTAGCATCAATAGTTCATCAATATCTAACCAATATCCACTTCGCTGATAAAACAAAGAATTGCATCATTTTCATTGATCTAATGTATTTAAGCACTTAGCATAGGTAAATGGATTGGATCTAGCAGATCAAGCACTAAGCACATTCATATAGGTCAGATCTAACATTCTTACACATCATTAGCACTAAGCATAATCAGATATGTCTAATCATCTCAAAGCACTTATCAAATAACACATAAATGCATCAAAACATCACATAGAGCAGAATAACACAGTATTTACATGGTTCACCCTCACCTTGGGGCTACATCCCCCAACTCTTCTTCTTTATTAGCTTCTTCAATAGGTTACATGCACAGAGCCTTAGAACCCTACTCCGCATAGGACTGAATATCTGCATAGGTCGCTAGATCCTTCTTCCTTGCATTACAACACAAAGCCCTCCATAGTCTTGCTACAATCACTTATGCACAATCAGTCTTGCTACGAAGCCCTCTACAAGTCTCTCACAGTATGCACAAAGTGTTCACAAACCCTACTTGCACTTAGCACTTAGCTTATCGGCCTTCCATGACACAAATGTTCTTTCTTCCAACTGCTACTTCTCATTACATTGCTTAGACTTCTATATATACATACAAAATAGGCCTAATCATGGGTAAACCCATGGGCCAACATCCCATTCCCGTTACATAATCCCATAAACCCAAAGAGGACCCAAAAAGAGGCCGAGATCTCGTGATCTCTGCTTCATCTTGCACTCCGTCTTCAATAGGCTGTCGAAGTCCCAAAATAGGTCAAACTTGACCAGATCCCTCAAAAAATTGGTCAAGGGCCAACAACCACATCCGACCAGATTTGGGAAATTAAAGGACCAATTTGACCTATTTGCAATATGTCATGTGAATATCTTACTTGTCCATAAACTCATAAACCTGTAAATTAACTCAATAAAAACTTCATATGTTTCTCGTAAAGCCTAGTTAATTACAAAAACACCAAAATGAACCTACTTTGAGTTCTTGCAAAAATCCCGCAAGACTTTACTTTACAAGCTTTCCATAATATAAATAATACATAAATGAAATACTCTCTTGAATATAATAATCAAGAACGATAATTTCTATGCACCAAACTTCCACTGTGAACTTTTACAAATGAGCTTTGTTCATGCTAAAAAAAACTCTATACAAGAACATATTTACATAAATGAGTTTTTTTCATCAAGCTACAAAATATACCAAAAATGTCATGTTTTCAAATTACATAAACGAAAATAACCTCCTTGCTTAAAGACATAAACATGGGTTCTTTTCTATATAATAAACCACTTCTTTAAACTCTATATGAATGAACTTTATTCATACCCATGGTAATAAAACTCCATATAAAACCAAATGGCATGAGAACTTTGGCATAACCTTATATATTGGTGTAGTGGTGAAGGCGCTCCTTTATATAGGAGATGTTGGGGATCTAATCCCAACCAACTTATTTATTATTGGTTTTTACTTATAACCATTATTTAGTATATAACAAACCATTTATTAAAATGGTTATTTTAAACCTAGATTCGTGGCATAAACTTTGGAGAAAGTGCGCATATATTTAACAATGTGAGTTGTTATATTGTTATAATAATAATTATTATAACATATTCATAGTTATGTTTGTCGTAATGTGGACAAGCCCCGCACGAAGATAGGAGATTGGTATTAGTGTATGCATAGAATCACGGGTCGCCCTTGGCCCTTTTTCCATCGAATATAACAAACAACAACCTTAAATACATATTGTGCCACATTTAAGGTAAACGCTATGTGTTTGTACGGTGGTAAGTGGTTGAACTATCATACGAGAGATTTGGGTTCAATATTCTTTGGCTCCAATAATATTTTAAACGAACTCCTATTATAGGTCAATGGGAGGTTGCTACGTGGCAGCTTCTTAGTTGTTGAACATTGCCACGTGTCAAACAACAACGCTCTTTGGCTCTAACAATATTTTAAATGAACTCTTATTATAGGTCAATGGGAGGCTGCTACGTGGCAGCTTCTTATTTATTGAACATTCCCATGTGTTAAACAATCACTGATTCCACTTTTCAACATGCAATTGGACAACTTATCTACCTGCAGTTGGATTATGCTTCCCTATCATATTTTGCCATGTGTGCATGTATGGTCATGGCACATGTCACCCTTGCAATGGTGACAGATGTGACCTTTGAATTTTGCATAACTTTGACCGAACTTTGATCAGCCATAACGTTTGCATAAAGCTCCGTTTGAGGCGTTGTTTGCACCATTGGAAAGCTGGCGATGAGCTCTGCACAAGGATGTTGTTTTCTCGATCATTTGAGACAATCAAAATTTGACCTTTTTGGATCCCCTAGGACCTCTATGAGCATTCTGGATCCTCCTGGACCTTTGTGAATGTTCCTTAGATCCTCTTGGATCACACACCCCCACTGAGAGACTTTTGGTCCTCCAAAAGTATGTATTATTCATAAATGAAGTGAGAATTTTTTTCCCCTCACTTATCTAGTATCATTCATCCTTCCTGCTTGGATAACGAGCACCTGACTCATCAAAACCATAATGAATACTGAAACAATACTACTGATCAAGCTAACCATTCCCTTAAATTCACAAACTCTGCCATTCATTATTGCAGTAGCTAACCATACTTCGTTGACTAGTAATAAACTGAACAATAAAAATGAATATATAGACGTGAAAGAGAATGAACCATCAACATATTTGTCCTTCTTAACAGGGACAACACCAACCAAATGACTTGTTCTTCTTTCAACTATAGGTTGTAAACCTAGATCCTGGATATTAGCATTAACTAGCATATGCCCTGTAGTGACAATTGTTGAATTCGTCTTTATTTGATGAGCTCTCACAATGAAATCAATGTCATTCTTGAAGAGATGATACTTGTTCTGTTCCCTGTAGAAAATGACCTTCATATCATACAAGTATGGACTTCCCAAAACCATCTTGCAACTGTCTAGTGGAACCACGTCTAACTCTACCTAATCAATGAAAATGGATGTGACCGTGAATCGCAACTTGCATTTCTTAGTTACCTGTACCTGATAATTATCACAAATCCATCCCAAAGGATACAATCTTGGATGAAGCCTAGTTTCCAATCCCAACTTCTGAACAACTTTCTCTGAAATAAGATTCACTTGTGATCCACTATCAACAAGTGTATCAATATTTGTGTGATGGCCCGTTGGTAAGGAGTTGAACTGTCATGTGAGATATCTAGGTTCAATACCCTTCAGCTCCAACAATATTTTAAACGAATTACATCCATTATTGATCAATAGGAGGCTGCCACGTGGTAGCTTCTTATTTGTTGAACATTGACACGTGTCAAACAATAATTGATTCCACTTGTCAACATGCAATTGGACAACTTATCTACCTACAGTTGGATCATGTTTCCCTATCATATTTTTCCATGTGTGCATGTATGGTCATGCCATGTGTCACCCTTGCAGTGGTGACACATGTGACCTTTGAATTTTGCTTAACTTTGACTGAACTTCGACCAGCCATAACATTTGTATACAAGCTCCTTTTGAGGCATCATTTGCACCATTGGAAAGCTGGCAATGAGATATTCACATGGATGTTGTTTTATCCATCATTTGAGACAATCAAAATTTGACGTTTTTGGATCCCCTAGGACCTCTATGAGCATTCTGGATCCTCCTGGACCTTTGTGAACGTTCCTTAGATCCTCCTGGATCACACCTCCCCACTGAGGGAATTTTGGTCCTCCAAAAGTATGTATTATTCAGAAATGAAGTGAGAATGTTTTTTTCTTCACTTATCCAGTATCATTCATCCTTCCTGCTTGGATAACAAACACCTGACTCATCAAAACCATAATTAAGATTGAAACAATACTACTGATCAAGTTAACCATTCCCTTAAATTCACAAACTCTGCCATTCATTGTTGCAGTAGCTAACCATACTCCGTTGACTAGTAATAAACTGAACAACAAAACTGAATATATAGACGTGAAAGAGAATGAACCATCAACATATTTGTCCTTCTTAACAGGGACAACACCAACTAAAGGACCTATTATGCTTTCAACTATAGGTTGTAAACTTGGATCCTGGATATTAGCATTAACTAGCATATGCCCTGTAGTGACAACTGTCGAATTCATCTTTATTTGATGAGCTCTCACAATGAACTCAATGTCATTCTTGAAGAGATGATACTTTTTTTGTTCCCTGTAGAAAATGACCTTCCTATCATACAAGTATGGACTTCCCAAAACCATCCTGCAACCATCTAGTGGAACCATGTCTAACTCTACCTAATCAATGAAATTGGATGTGACCGTGAACCGTAACTTGCATTGCTTAGTTACCTGTACTTGAGAATTATCACAAATCCATCCCAAAGGATACAGTCTTGGATGAAGCCTTGTTTCCAATCCCAACTTCTGAACAACTTTCTCTGAAATAAGATTCACTTGTGATCCACTATCAACAAGTGTATCAATATTTGTGTGCTTTGAGACAACTCATAAATGAAACCGTTCTTTTCTTTTCCTTCCATCAAGGATAACATTAGACTTTGAAGAAGAAACCTGCGAACCAACAATAGAAGATATACACTTGATGCTCATAGTTGTAATCGTAGTTTCATCCTCAGAATCTGATCCAAGATCCTGAACCATGGTCGTAGTATTCTTTTTACCCTTCTTAGGCTGAGTCCACTTTGGCTTCAATTATGGATGCAACTTACAACAATGCTTTTCAACATGCCCTTTATTCTCATAGTGAGAACATGTAGGATTATTCTCTTCATCCTCCTTCACTGTAGTTGTCTTCTTACTCTTCCCCTTTTCCTTCGATTGCTTCTCGAATTCATGTGGTTGTCCTGACTCATCTTCATCAAC
>SNQJ01S0138839.1:231-25290 GCA_010110895.2 Picea sitchensis | reverse complement strand
CAACTTCTGAACAACTTTCTCTGAAATAAGATTCACTTGTGATCCACTATCAACAAGTGTATCAATATTTGTGTGCTTTGAGACAACTCATAAATGAAACCGTTCTTTTCTTTTCCTTCCATCAAGGATAACATTAGACTTTGAAGAAGAAACCTGCGAACCAACAATAGAAGATATACACTTGATGCTCATAGTTGTAATCGTAGTTTCATCCTCAGAATCTGATCCAAGATCCTGAACCATGGTCGTAGTATTCTTTTTACCCTTCTTAGGCTGAGTCCACTTTGGCTTCAATTATGGATGCAACTTACAACAATGCTTTTCAACATGCCCTTTATTCTCATAGTGAGAACATGTAGGATTATTCTCTTCATCCTCCTTCACTGTAGTTGTCTTCTTACTCTTCCCCTTTTCCTTCGATTGCTTCTCGAATTCATGTGGTTGTCCTGACTCATCTTCATCAACATGTTTTCCTTTGTTGACTTCAAGATGAGTTGTGTGTATTGATATTTCATCAATATTATTAGGATTGAACATCAACATAGTATGACGAAGATATGAGTGCATACCAACACTATACTTTAGAAGAGTTTCAAGAGTATGTAATGGAATTCCCAAAGACAATGCCTTCCTCTTAAATTCCTGTGTATAAGCTTGAACATTTTTCCCTTTTCCTTTCCTTCCTCTTAAATTCCTGTGTATAAGATGTTTCCAAGAATTCATTGATGTTTGCATATAAGCTAATGGATAATTATTTTTTTTAATGCAACAATGATTTCAATCTAGGAAGAAATTATTTCACCATGTTGAATAAGATCAAGTTGTTCCTTACTCTCCCACCATATTAATGTTGTGTCGCTCATGTGAAGAGTAGTCAATTGTATCTTTGCAATGACATCCATAATATTCTAGACCCTGCAATATACCTCAATATGTTTGATCTAATTATCCAACTTCTTTGCATTCAACTCTCCATCATAAGTAGGCAAATAAAACTTTACATCTAGCTTTAACAAAGGAAAATCATGAGAATGAGAAGGCTTTTTAGAACACTTTTTCCTCTTAGAATTTGATGATGATGACGATGATGATGATGTTGGTGAATAAGGCTCTGACAGTCCACCACCTTCACCTCCTCCTTTGTCTTTTACCGAAGATTCTCCTTCTCCAATATTTTGAACTCTTCGTTGCAAATCTTCTATTATTTCCTTCATCGATTCGAGTGTAGCCATAATTTCCTCAGGGCTCATGGGAATATCTTCTCCTTCCTTTCCTTTGAAGCCATTTTACGCTTGTGGAATCTCCTTTCAATTTATGTCTTATAATTTGCAAGCTCTCCTTTACCAAGCTTGAATTTGGCTCTTGTAAGCATTCACTTGCAAACACTTGTCAAAACCATTCTATGATACCACATGATCTGAAAATACCAAACAAGTTCTAAAAACAACTTGATCAAACTTTGATATTAACTCAGCCCAAGAATCCTTAGATGTCAATTCACAACCACATCCGACCAGATTCGAGAAATTAAAGGACCAATTTGACCTATTTGCAATATGTCATGTGAATATCTTACATGTCCATAAGCTCATAAATCTGTAAATCAACTCAATAAACACTTCATATGTTTCTCGTAAAGCCCAATTAATTACAAAAACACCAAAATTAACTTGCTTTGAGTTCTTGGAAAAAATCCCGCAAGACATTACTTTACAAGCTTTCCATAATATAAATAATACATAAATGAAATACCCTCTTGAATGTAATAATCAAGAACGGGAATTTCTATGCATCAAACTTCCATTGTGAACTTTTACAAATGAACTTTGTTCATGCTCAAAAACTCTGTACAAGAACATATTTACATAAATGAGTTTTGCTCAACAAGCTACAAAATATACCAAAAATGTCCTCTTTTCAAATTACATAAACGAAAATAAGCCCCTTTCTTAAACACATAAACATGGGTTCTTTTCTATATAATAAGCCACTTCTTTAAAATCTATATGAATTAGCTTTATTCATACCCATGGAAATAAAACTCCATATAAAACCAAATGGCATGAGAACTTTGGCATAACCTTATATGTTGGTGTAGTGGTGAAGGCCCTCCTTTATATATGAGAGGTTGGGTGATCAAATCCCAACCAACTCCTTTATTATTGGTTTTTAGTTATAACCATTATTTAATATATAACAAACCATTTATTAAAATGGTTATTTTAAACCTAGATTTGTCGCATAAACTTTGGAGATAGTACGCATATGTTTAACAATGTGGGTTGGTATATTGTTATAATAATAATAATTATAACAATATAACATATTCATAGTTATTTTTGTTGTAATGTGGACAAGCCCCGCGTGAAGATAAGAGCTTGGTCATTGTGCATGCATAGAATCACGGGTTGAGGGCTAAGCCCTCGACCCTTTTCTCGCCGAGCATAACAAACAACCACCTTAAATAAATAATGTGACATATGTATGATAAGACTTATGTTATGGTGCAATGGTAAGGCGTTGAATTGTCATGCGAGAGATCCGGGTTAGATTCCCTTTGGATCCAACAATATTTTAAATTAACTTCATCCATTATTGGCCAATGGGAGGTTACCGTGTGCCATCTGTTGAGGAAAAGTTATTGAAAACCTTACTCAAGCATTTTCAGATCTTGCCTGGCTAAGACAAGATAGTTGGGAATGTCACCCGGGGTTTATATCCTCAAATACAATTGCTTAATCCACAAGTATTAAGTACAAAGTATCAAGGCTGAATTTTATGTGTTATGTATAACAATGCAAAAGAAGTAAACTTAAACAAAGTTACATGAATGTGTACATAAATTATACAAATGTATACATGGAGATCAAAGCAAAAGAATGAACCAAATCATTAAAACACATATGTGAGACTGAAACACTAATCTCATTTTTCATTTATTTCATTCTGAGATACAAAACTGAGTTCTCTCTACAAACCACTATAAGGGTAGGGACCAAAATCAAATTTAGAATCCTTCGATGGGCACCATACAAATAGACTATGACAATCAATAAGAAAACTAAACTTAAATATCTGGATCAGATTTCCACAAAATATTGTCACTTGACTATGCAAGATATTCTTTATCATTCATGAAACTCAATTCATGCACAAACAAAAATACACAAACTGTCAAAGATAAATCATACACCTTTAAAACAAGCTGCTGAAATATGTGATTCGGTTTTTGAATCCCGCTGCCTTCAATAAGACCTTGTTGTCATCAAGAGAATTAAACTTTGTAGTAAACTCAGAATGAATGAAAGTTGAAAGTATCTCACTAGTATAGAGCAAACCTTATGGCTATAGTTCTCCTTCTAATCTCCCCTTTGTCTCTTCATCTCATTGAGATTTTATTCCTCCTCAATAAGTTAGGCTAGTTCAAGTACCTTTATTTAGTTAAGTCAAATTAACTTAACTAACTAGCTTGAGACAAATAGATAATAATAATATATAAATAAGGGTCTTAAATAATAACTAAATAGGTGGGACCCCTTCTGACTCCCAATTCTTTGCTTTAATACTCATCAAGACATGTAATATAAAAAACAATCATTAGATTTCAAATATATCCTCCTTGTAACTCCAATTTTCAAAATTATGACCAAATATCTTAAATTTCAGCCCAATATAATATGATCATATCCAAAAAGGTATTATATCCATGTTGTCCCAAAAATAATGCCTAAAAATATGCTTGTTGTCCAAAATTTTACCAAAGTAAAAATATTGTCTTCATCATATGAAACAACATTAATCATTATCAAAATCCATATTTACTATGAGAGGCATTAGGCCTCTTCTCACTGTTGTTCCCTTTTGATTTTTTTTTGTGGCAGCCTTTGAATGGTTAGAGCCTTGAGGCTGAACTACACTAATAACATGAGAACAATCATCCTTAAGATGAAGGAGAGAGGAGACTAATTTGGCAGATTCTTTGGATGAGATGGAGTGAGTGGTTATTTATTTTCCCTTATCCTGCATAGGCTTGGGGATATCTGTTTTTAATCTTTTACTGGCATGTGATGACTGCATGGGTGATACATCAGGATTGATTTGCACAATTTGATTCTTTGGTGGTGGAGGGGGTAATGGAAAAGAAGCAATAGGCCAACCATGATGATGAACAACAAGTTGTTGGAAAATATATTTCCAACCATCGTTGGCAGGAGGTTTTGGTCGCATTGATACATGAGGAGGGACTAGGATGCCAAAAATGTTCTGATGTGTGTGGAAGTGTAGTATTTCAGGTCGGGGTTGGAGGATCCCTTGGCATACTAGGTTGAAGAAACCAACTTGGAAAAGATGGTTCAATTCATGGGGGTCAACATCAAAATGTATGGAGAACCGAGGTCTTCTATGACCCCTCTGCCAATTTCCCCTACCTTTGTTATCTCTGCCATTACTATCCCTGCTGAAAAATCTCATCCTGTAGCAATATTCAATAAATCATGAAAAATTATTAATAATCCATGCATGAAATTCTACCTAAATAAAGTCAAAAGTTGGCTGTGTTATCCACTACAGAACACATGCATTCCATCCATCAAAAATTCATCAACCAATTGCCATCTAAACAGGGAGTGAGAGGGTCATTTTGAATATGAGGGGTTTGTTGTGTGTGAAATATGGTAGCATGGATGGGACAAGATACATGGATATTGTTCAAGAAATCACATAAATAATCACACTATGTATATATCCAACTCTCAAACACTAGTCATCAACCAACCTCCATATCCATCCCTTTTGTTTTCATAGATATTTTTTCCTTTAAAATGCTTAATAATAAAACATGGAGTGTTATAAGTGTATGTGGGAAGATGAAGGGAATGTAATGTGCGAAAAATGGTACAATGAAAGGGAACCAAATGGTTATTGTTCTATCATTTTCCATACAAAACAATACCATCATCATAACAACAAAATTGCCAAACACTTTTATGTTTCAAAATCAACATCCAATACTCTGTTTCAAAATTCCAAGACTATTGTTTCAAAATCCAAGACTGTTCACTGTGTATTTTTAAATTATATTCATAGAATTCATTTAATAAATAACTGTCCCAAGAAACATTCCAAAAACTATAACATAACACATTTGGTGCAGAGTATGGCCAAGAGTGCATAGCGACCCAACAACCAACACTAATAGTTGATGTATAGACATAATAGGTCTGAAACAATTGCAATCTGTGTTCTCTAACCACTACACAGTCTCTTAAAATCGACTAAAAGGGACCCCCATGGGTAATGAAACAATTAAATTGATATTTTAAATAACAAATCTTCCACTCTTCACTTTTTTTCCTATTCGTAGAGTTCATTCAACAAATATACAATTTTTCAACAGAGACATTCTACCCACTTAATCACCCAATCACCTCAAGCATGCTAACACAACACGACCATAACTCTTAAACACTATCTTTCAATACTGTCATAACTTCAATACTTCCATATAATAGACTGGGTTTATCACCAAGTGAGCTTGGTACTAACTCTAACACCATCAAGTAAACAAATCGACAAAACCCCATGAAAAAAGAGATGCGAACATCGAACTTATCCAATGTTGGGTTAGCCACCCTTACATAGTCATAAATTTAAAGGTTTGAGATACCACTCATCAAAAGAAATAATGTATGAGAGAGCAAGAGGGAAAACTCTTCTAGGGTTTAGCCCAAAAACAAAACTTCGACCATATTTTACCACCACAAATTTTCATAGACATCTTCACAAGCCCTTTATGGCGGCTGCAAGAAAATATATCCATGATATATAAAAATAATCAACAACCGGGGGTTACAAATAATCCATAGGTGAGCAATGACACCATTCTTATATCAGATAGAGAAGAAACCACCAAATAACCAGAGACAAGTCAACCCTGAACTACTTCCACCACAACTTTTTCCAACAGGTAGAGAAATATAACAACCATAATTTCATTCTACCAATAGAGACATTCAACTGTGAATTAGCTTGCACATAAATGCCAACAGAGACTAACTTCATTCGAAACCCATTACATAGTTGAAAAAAGGAATTCCATAAACTTTGGAAAAACACAGAGTGTAAGTGAATGCAAGAGCCAAACTTTGATTAAACTAATGAGAAGAGCAATAATTCATGGATGGAGAAACAAGAACATTCATACCTGGATGAAAAATTCCAAGGAGAATAAAAAAAACCTGATTATTTCTTCCAAGGTCGAGCAACACAGAGGTCACACCAACCAAAAAAAATGACCAAATGCGAACATAGCAAGGGTGGCGACCATCAAGGTAGGGTTAGAGAGACGTGCAATTAATGCACGTTGTATCCACATTTACTCCATCACCCATAGCCCAGTACGAGCGCGCTAGCACATACAACTCATAATCCACCATAACCATACCAAATTCAATGCAAGTCGGATACACCACCCTTACACTATGTTTTCAAACTTAATGTGTGCACCAACCATTTTGCATCAACATATTATATGTCCACACTTGCTAGGGAAGCCATGCCCCCAAAACTTATGAATTTTAAACTTAAACAATGGTGCATAGCCCTTTAACACTAAATCACAGTAACACAATGCCATAACCATATACAAATTCAACTCTGGAGTTTAAATTCTCATTCAAACTGTGTGTAGCAGAATAGAACTATGATGATCATCAAAACAATACCATTTCTATTTTAATCAAATCGCCAATAAGCTTGTTGTTTGCCCATTTTATTTTAAAGAGTGATTTCGAGACAATAAACTATAGAGCTTATTTCACAACCAAGACATCGACACACAAGAGACGAGTCATCCTTCATCATATTCACACACGGGGTCCCACCTACTTAGTGTATTATTAATTATACATAAATAATAAGGCATTGCAACCAATTTGCATGCAGGTACCCTATGTTGTTCTTTTGGGCGTCAACAAACTAGAAAATCCATAGGGAAATTTGTTTCCAACAGATTAAGAACTCAGAATGTCCAATTTCACAGACCAGTAGAAGTGGATAAACAAAATACTGAAAATAATAGTTATGCAACAGGGGGGAAAAGATGGTTTAAAAGAAATAATGAGACAAGACTTTGGGAATAACTTATGAAAAGTGGTATGTATGAGGGGGTTTGGTTCGGTATGCATACCATTCGATCAATATGTAACATATAATGCTTCTTAATGATTCAAGGATAAAATTTTCTGATATGCTCTTTTGAATATCAGGATGGAGGGAAGAAAGGGATAATAGAAATAGGGAAGAAGACAAAATCAACTATCCTACAACAATGTTGAAAGTAAAAATCAATTTCAACGATGTCTAAAAGGAGGAAATCGTGACTACTGTGTATACCTTATTTCTTATTGATCAACAATACATACAGAATAACATTGTTATGGAAAAAATAATCCAGACTTTATTTCTGATAAATTAAAAAAACAAAACAACATAAATAAAAAACTCAACAAACCAAAGTAAACAAAAGAGAAAATAGTAAAAAAAAAGACTATTTACAAAAGTTATTTCAAATAAGCGTTAATTATCAAGTTGGTTCCACATAATGTTTCAAGTGGGAACCATTAATGCTGTAAGAGAACAATCACTCTTCCAAATCCTTTAGAAGGTATGAGTTTTCACCTAGGACAAAAGTGATTTTGAAAGGACCTAACCATAGTTTCCGGAACTTTGAGTGTCTTCCTCTCTCAAAATGAGTTGAGTCCCATAGTACAAATTTTTTGTCAATCTTGAATTCAACAATTTTTTCTCGTCTATTAAAATGCTTTTTCACAGTTTGTTACCTTCTCTTTTTGTTCTCTAAAGAAAAATTCCTTTGGTCTTCTGGGGCTAACAATGCATTTATCTTTTGGGGAACATTGGAATAATTTAATTCTTCAATCTGCAACATCATTCCTAAGCAATAAATCTCTAGCTCAGTAAGCAGAATAGCCTCTTGGCCATATGCGAGCTGAAAGGGAGTACAACCTGTGCTTGCCTTGGAGGTAGTGCGATATTACCAAAGAGCGTAAGTGAGAAGTAAGTGCCATTGTCGTGGTTTATCCTCTATGTTCCTCTTGATGATCCTAACCAGGTTTTTGTTAGTGGAATTATCTTGCCCATTTCCTTGGGGGTAATAGGTTGATGAAGTGAAAATTTTGACCCCTAATTTAACGAGAAATTGAGTTAACTTTGTAGAAATGAAGGTTGGCCCATTTTCTGTAATGATCTCTAGTGGAATGACAAATTTGGAAAAGATATTAGTTTCTAGGAAAGAAATTACCTACTCATCCTGTGCGTTCATAAGAGGGAAAACCTTAGTCCATTTAGTAAAGTAGTTTGTGGATGTCAAAAGAAAAATATGCCCTACAAAAGACGGAGGATTGATAGGACCAATGAAGTCTAGGCCCCATTTAGAAAAAGGGAAATCTGGGAGGACATGTTGCAAAGGCATGCCATAAATATGCTCTTTCCCAACAAATTTTTGGTACTTATCGTAATATCTTACGAATTTATAGGAATCTCGAAATATCAAAGGCCAATAGTATCCATTTCTTATGATTTTAAAGGCAATATCTTTAGCAGAAAAATGGCCACCAATGTGAATGAAAGAAACTGATGATCCATGAACTTCCTGTAACAATTTATGTGCTTCTTCATCATTCACACATAGAAGTAATAAACCATCAACAAACCTTCTAAAAAAGAAGTCTCCCAAAATGATATGCCTAGAAGATTCAAGGTAGAGTCTTATTCTTTGGTGAGGATCCAAGTTATCTGGGCATTTTTTATGCTGCAAGTAATACACCAGATTTTTGTACCAAGGATTTTCAGCTATAGAAAGATTTTGATTTTCAATATAGAATAGAGCTAAGAGAGGATTATCCTGATCATCAAGTTCTTCACTTGGTTCGGGGTGCTGAGCCAGGTGAAGGGATAAGACTCGTCCCTTGATCATTTTTGAAGTCATGATGGTTAAATCATGCTGCTGGATTTCGGCAAGCCAATGTGCAAGTTTTCTTGAAAGTTAAGTTTGTGAGAGAAGAAACTTGATAGTAGGGAAAAGGACTCTTACCTGCATATGTTTTCCTAAAATAAAGTGGTAGAATTTTTCTATAGCCTTAACAAGAGAAAAATCATGTTTTTAAAAATAAGAGTATTTGATTTCATGATATGATAAACTCTGGCTCATGTATGCTATAGGTTTTTCATTGTTTTGGTTATCATTTTGTAAGAGGATAGTAGAAATTGCTTCCTCGGTGGCATTGGTATATATGATAAAATCTTTCTCAAAATCTAGTTTCACCAAAACCGGTGTGGAACTGATTGCTTTCTTAATCCTAAGGAAAACATTTTCGACGTCATTTGTCCAAGAAAAAGAATGATCTTGCTTCAAAAGATTATCAATTGGTTTAACCAAGACAACAAAATAAGGAACAAACCTACGGACAAAATTGATAATGTCCAAGAAAGATTGGACTTCTTTCTTGGAGGTTGGGGAAGGAAGCTTTAGAATTGCAGTGATTCTTTCAGGGTCAATGATTATTCCTCAATTAGAAACAATATGACCAAGGAGATTGCCCTTTGTGACACCAAAAATAGACTTGGAATGATTTAAAGAAATGCTAAATTTTCTGCAACGCATGAGAACTTTTCTAAGATGACCAAAATGATCCAACCGATTCTTTGAATAGACAATCAAATCATCAAGATAGACTTGGATAATTTTACCGATCAGATCATCAAAATCTATCTGCACAACTTTTGAAAAGTGGCACCTGCATTAGACAAGCCAAAAGACATATGTTCATAAGAAAATGTGCCCCAACATGTAGTAAATGTGGTTTTATATCTATCAGTCCTCTTTACCTTGATTTGATTATATCCATCAAGTAATGACATCAGTTGTGACCCTGCGACCTGTTGTAAAATAATTTCCAAATTAGGGAGTGGAAAATGATCTTTGACACACGCTCTGTTTAATGCGCGAAAATCGACTCATAGTCTGATCTGACCAGTAGTCTTCTGAACAGGTACCATATTTGAAACCCACTCGAAATACTTAACTGGAAAGATTATACTAGCTTTCAATAGTTTTTCCAACTCTTTTCTAATAGTAGCTTCGAGTGGAGGGTTAATAGGTCTTTGTTTTTGCCTAGCTATTTTTATCCCTTCCTTGATAGGAATTGCATGTTGCATGAGAGCAGGATCAAAACCACGAATATCCTCATATGACCATGCAAAAACGTCTTGAAATTCATAGAGGGGTTTTGTGAATTTCTCTCTTTCTTCATCAGAACATTGGGCACCTAGTTTAACAATATTTGGAGATTCAGGTGTCCCAATGTTCAAGGAAATGGTATCACCCACTTTCCTTTTCGACTCTTCTTTATACGTCTCTTTGTTTCTTACATAACGCGATGAAAATGAACTTTCGAGAGGAGTAAAGCCTTTAGGAAATATATCATCTTCAATAGATATGATCTCTTTAGGCTTAAACGATTCATTTTGTATGAAAGAACAAATGCCTTCATCACTCGACAAAGCTTGCCATGAGTCCATGTTATCAGGGATATGAGGATGATATAGAGACTGGAACGCACATTCAGGTCTCTAAGGGAAAATATGTCGGGTAGGGGATGCGACAAATAGCGCTAACCTATCAGCCATTGAATTGAGTTCCCTCTTAACATGAATGATGTTAAATAATAACAAGTTTGAAATAAGCATCCAAACAGCTTGGGTATAGCATTTAAGCAACTTATTTCTAGGTGAATAAATCTTACATACAAGGTTCAAAACAAGTTCAGAATCACCAAATACTATAGGGTGGCCACAACCAAGGTTATAAGCATTTTTGATGCCTAACAATAGGGCTTCAAACTCGGTGACGTTGTTCGTGAAAGCGAATTCTAACCTATAAGAGAAATTATTGATTTTACCTATAGGAAAATATAGAATAATTCCAGCTCCATTACCTTTGTTTGAGCATGATCCATCGAAATGCATGTGCCACATCCCATTGCCAAAATCAATTGGTTCAAGGATAGTGTCACCCTCATCAGCAAAGATAGAGTATACTCCCAAATCTTCCTCAAGATAATTTACGTTAGGTTGGGGAACACTCTCTATGTATGGTGAAATTCTTCCTTCCCTCGGGACTATAATGTTCCTTCCATTCCTAGGGACAAACAGATGTGTTCCGTCAAGAGAAAGATATCCACCCATTAGGGCTTGCTAGTCTCTTCCTAAAGTAATTTAATAATTGCTTACTGACATATCAATTACCTGGATACTGAGGGTTGTTCTTATTTTAGGATGCATGCACAGAAGTAATGTTACATCTTTGATTTCATCTATGGTTGACTGTTGGACACACCAATCACACTGAGAGAGGTGAGGGGGTGAATCAGTGTAGGGCTCTTTTTCTCTTCCTTTCACAAAAACTCCTTAGTTAGCAATCACCATTTACTCATCACTTATTACTTAAATTTATAACCAGTTATATGTAAACATATATCAACGACAAATATCATCAATAAGTCATCACCACAAAGAACACAAGATGTATGTACAACTACAATCCTTAGGTTTTATCAGCAACAACTGAATAGAGTATCAACTCAACAAGAGAACCATCTCTCAATGCAAGACTCAACTTACACAACTCAACACCAACTGATAAGAGGATTCAATCCTCAACATATACCAATATGTCAATAGGTACGTGACCTATTAGTAGTTCAACATGCATATGTATGTGCCCTACCAATAGTGTAGCCCACGTATGTACGCGATTTGGCTCATTGCAGCCTGTGTATGCCTCCTGAAGAACTAGGGTTTTCACTCCTTGAAAACTCAGATCCTCTGCAGCCTCTGTCACATACACTTCTTCCTTTCACTGTCCAATCTATACCATAACCAATCATAACACATCTATGTTTTCCAACAACCTATGCTCCTCGACCATACAATATTAATGTTACTTAATCATGTATAAGTAACTAGTATACTATGGAAACCATATCAGTACATAAACATAAGAGTGTTTCTCACTCAGTCAATCAACCAACATAAACCATATCACAACAACCATACCAAGAATGCCTCAAGAATTCATCAAAACAAAAGCAAAAGTATCTATCAAAACAATCATGTAACCATACCAGAAATTCTATGGCATATATGAGCCCATAGAATGCAGATCTGGAACTTGCTTCAGACATCAGGAACCTGACACCAACTCTCACTCAAGTCTCCATGACCCTCTCCAACTATACGCGCTCTTACCTCCTTCAACCCGCATGTATACGCACTCTGGATCACTACAACCTGCGTATGTATGCGCTCTAGATCACTGCAACTCGCGTATGTACGTGCTCTGTCTCACTACAGCCTGCGTACTCCTTCAGAAACTAGGGTTTCTGAACTTTCAAAACTTTCACCATCAATATCTCAGACTTACAGAAACTTTGATGTGTCCATGTGTACCTTCAATGAATCTTTCACTCAGAATAGATCTTCAATCTATGCTCAAGAGATGCATAAACAAGAGACCCTTGCTCTCTTATTTATACTCTCCAAGTAGCTTCCTTTAGAAGCATCCACTTAGCCACTTTTCTCACATATCCACTTTATCTACTTAGCCACTTTGTCCACATGGCCACCTTTGTCCAACTTTGTCCACTTAGCCACATATCCACTTGTCCACTTAACCCACTTTACTAATTTTAGGGTTAACCCACTTATAACCACTTTCCATAATTAGTGAGTTCTCTTTTATTTAAACAATTCCTTTTGAATCCACTTTGACTTATAGTACACTCATCACTTCACTTTATTATTTAAATAATTTCTTCTTTGCAACCACTTTGACTTCTTTGACCTTATGGGGCTTCTAGACAACACATGAGGGTCCTCCAACTTCACAAGGCCATAAGTCTCTAACCGTGAGGATTTATGTGACATTCCACATACCACTGGAAATGGCATGACAAGAACTATCCATATAGGATAGTTTCACTAAAAAATTCACTGATCGTTATCTCATTATTCCACAATTAATCTTGGGTTCTCTAACTATACTTCTAGGATAACTCAATCACAATGCGTCTTCCCATGAGTGATTTCACCATAAGGGGAACACTTTGGATTTCATCCATTTGTACTTCCTATCAGCCATGACAAGGCATTAATGAGTCATCTTTACATCAATCCAACTAGAATAACCCATGACAACACATCACTATGACATTGTCTCTTTTTCATTGATTCCATGCATGACCACATGATCCAATGATTAATACATTAATGCATCAATCCATCTATGCATCATATATCAATGACAATACATTGATCCATCTTCATCTACGCATCAATCCATCTATGCATCATATGCCAACACATTGATCCATCTTTATCTATGCATCAATCCATCTATGCATAATATATCAATGACAACACACTGATCCATCTTCATCTATGCATGACATCATCTATGCATCATATATCAATGACAACACATTGCTCCATATTCATCTATGCATGACATCATACAACCATGACCCCACTTGACATCAATCCATTGACATCAATGACAATACATGATCCATCAATCACTACATGAATATATTATGACAAGACATTATTCCTTTGACATCAATGACAATATGATTCAACAATATCCCCCTTTGGCATTGATGGAAATACCAAAATTTATGTCAACACCAATCATTGATGGAAACATGTATACATGTCATATCTCTTCATCACTAGTTATCTTAATCACATCAATGTGACTATCTGTCCCCCTTTGACATCAATGACAAAGGATAGTTTTCTCCTTGGGGCTGCTCCCCTTGCCTAAAATCTCCTTGGGGATGCTCCCCTTTTCTTCTTCTCCATCATATGAATAATCTCTACCCCTTTGGATGAGGGATATCACTCTAATGTAATGCTGAAGACATGTCACTCATGCTCCCTCTGCGACCATCGCTCCCCCTGGAACCATGCCTCTGTGATCTCTCTCCAAGCAGCTATCCTGCATCTGATAAATCTCTCTTCCTGGAATCATAGGAAGAAGAGTGACTCCCTCTGTGGGTATGTCTCCCCCTATCTTCTCTACAATTTGAACAATATGCTACCATTGCAATCTGCTTCTGCTGCAAGTGTTACTGCTCAACTGGAACATAGATCAACTGCTCAAGAATGATCTGATATTCTAATGACGATCCTTGGACTTGTCCATGCATCAATCATCCAAAATCATGCCATACCATACATCAAGTGTATCCCAATCATACATATTATCTCATGCCTCACTAATGATACAAAATATATTTCAAAAGTGAATAGAGAATCATGAACAAAACATTAGCCATGTACATCATGTGCCAAACTGTGTGCCAACCATGCACAACACCCATGTCCATCAACTATGTACATCAATACAATACAATATATCATAAGATATCATCAATGGAGTGTATCAACCATATGCCTCTGCCAACATGGAAACCATGTGACTCAAACAAGTGTCATATCACTCATGATATGCCTCTGTCATGAACCAAGTGCCACAACCATGTATCTCAACCATCCAAGCATCATAACAAGTGTCTCAACTATCATGAACCAAAGTATATGCTAAACAAGTAATACCAGCGATGTACTTTAACCAAGTACTATCGCCCACAATCATATACCATCTATAAGTTCATCAACCATGCACTAAACATCAATAAGATATCCAATACATATATGCCATGTGCCCATGATACTACTAGTAAGTTCCTCAACCAATGTACCAAGTATGTACCAATCATAGATCAATATGTGACTCATCAATGATGTACAACATAATCACCTCATCAACTACATGTCCCAAAATCTAGCTCAACCACATGAAAAATGCATGCACCAAGACATCCAACAAATATGCCTCTAACAATACATCATAAGATATATCAATGGAACTCACATATGTACCAACCATGTACCATAACATATCTGCCTCAACCATCATTCACTACAACAAATACTAAGCATCTAATAGTATCTCTAAGCATGTGCTAGAAGTGTACTTCAATAGATCAATGATATCTCTAGCTAGCATCATATCATCACGATATATCTCATAACCAAAGTGCCACAACTTCACTGTCATAACCAACATTGTTCTTCAATAGAAAATGCCTCAATCCATATTCTAGAGTTGGTATCATGCATCTAGGATAGAATTTCAATACTCAACCATATGTTAGGACCATACATACATCAAATACATATGCCAACATATAATCATGAAAACATGCAACAAACCATGTCAGACCCTGCAACACAGAGTTATAACATCACACCAAGCTACAACTTGTTTGCATAGCCTACTTTCCAAGTATTTTACCACAGGTATCCGTCCTGCTATACCGAAAGCTCACTTATGTATGTGATTTCTTTATAGGTCAGATCATGTATTTACGGGACTGTTATCATTGTAACCTGCATATGCTTCAAAAGAAGTCAAACTTGAGCTTCCCTTAAGGCTGCCATTCTATTCTGGTTGTCCAGACTTCATTACCCACTTTTGAAGGTGTCCCAGCTTCTCAGAACTTGAACTCCGAGCTTCCATATTTTCAAAATTGTCTTCATTCCTTACTTCATGTGTTCTTCTAGTCATGCTATATGAAGCACTTCTCATGGACCATCTTCTTGTGTTCTAGCAATCCTGGGATTTGTGGCCAAACCCACTACAACTGTAGCATCTCATGGTGTGACTGAGCAACAATGTGTCCCACTTGATTACATCTCCAACACCTTAGGTTGTTATGAAATCTTTCATTATCTTTCCTTGAATAATATCTTCATTCCAAAGCTTTGTGACCATATTCATTACATGAGTAACAATGACCATGAAAAACATTTTCATACCTTTGTTTTGGTGTCCATCTTGAAGGTGTCTCTCTTCTGAATTTTCTTTGAGGTGTACATATGGCTTCTTGATGTCTTCCTTTCTTTGTTCTTTTGAAAGTTTCTTTAATTTGTGTAGATGGTTGACTTGCAACATTATTTCCATCTTTTGATAATGAGGGACTTACCTCATGCTTATTTGAGGTGCTTGCTTCAACATGTGTAGCTTCTTTGTTGTATCCAAGACCTGATTTATCATTTGGTGATATTTGACTATCCAATATTTCATTCAAGATTGTTGAGCTATTCAAGAATTTTTTTGACTTCTCTACTTTCTTTCTAAGATCAACAACTTCAGCTTCCAACTTATGACATGACTCTTCATTTTCATTTACTTTATTCTTTAATAGTTCCTCTGCCCTTTTGGCTTCTTCAATTTTGGTCTTGAGAAGGACATTAACTTCAAGACTTTTGCTAATATCATCATCTACCTTATTATTTTCTTATATTTCATTCTTTAGTCTTTTGATCTCTTCTTCTTAATCTTCTAATTGAGTCTTTTTACTTTCTTCTTGTTCTTTGAGCATTTTCTTTAATTTCAAGATATGCTTTTGATTATTTTCAAGAAACCTTTTAGTGTTCTCAGAAAGATAGCTATAGTCTATATAACTATGGTCATAGTTGTATTCATATAGACCCCAATCAACTTTATTTTTAATCTTTGATAGTTCTTCTTCTACTTCTTCCATGGGTTAACTATCATCTGATTCTACACAAACTATTTCTAGATCTTCTTCTTCACTTGTATAGAAACATTCAACATCATCACATTTAGAATTATTGCAATCAGAGGATTTTGGAGATTCTTTACCTTCATTGTTCTTGATGGAATCATCTTCAGGGTCTTCCTTTTTTCCTTGATATGTCTTCTCTAGCTTCAGCCATAGATCCTTGGCGGAAGTACATTGTCCCATTCTTTCTTTCACAGAACTTGAGAGTCCATTGAAAATGGTATTGAGAGCCAATGCATCATTCTTCTTTTCTTCCTTTTGAGCTGCAAACTTTGACTTATTCTTCTTGGGAACTGATCCACCAATAGTTGCTTTCCAAACACCTGCTCCTTTTTCTTTCAAATACTCTTTCATTTCTATTCTCCATGTTGAATAATTTTTCTCATCGAGGATTGGAACTTCATCATCCATTTGTGTGTCCATGGATTTCCTCCAAGATTGTTAAGGCTTATAGTGAAGGCTCGCTCTGATACCAATTGTTGGACACACCGTTCACACTAAGAGGGGGGGGGACGTGAATCAATGTAGGGATCTTTTTCTCTTCCTTTCACAAAAACTCCTTAGTTAGCAATCACCATTTACTTATCACATATTACTTTCATTTATAACCTGTTGTATGCAAACATATATCAGCAACATATATCATCAATAAGCCATCACCAAAAAGAACACAAGATGTATGTACAATTTTTCTTTTTATTATGGACTACAATCCCTGGGTTTTATCAGCAACAACTGAATAGAGATTAACTCAACAAGAGTACTAGCTCTCAATGCAAGACTCAACTTACAAAACTCAGCACCAACTGAGAAGAGGATTCAATCCGCAACAAATACCAACCTGTCAATAGGTACACAACCTATTAGTAGTGTAGCACGTGTATGTACACACCCTACCAATAGTGCAGCCCGCGTATGTACATGATCTAGCTCATTGCAACCTATGTATGCCTCCTGAAGAACTAGGGTTTTCACTCCTTGAAAACTCAGATCCTCTACAGCCTCTGTCACCTCCACTTCCGCCTTTCACTGTCCAATCTATACCATAACCAATCACAACACATCTATGATGTCCAACAACTTACTCATGCTCCTCAACCATACAATATGAATGTTGCTTAATCATGTATAAGTAATCAATATACTATGGAAACCATATTAGTACATAAACATAAGAGTGTTTCTCACTCAGTCAATCAACCAACATAAACCATATCACAATATCCATACCAAGAATTCCTTAAGCATTCATCATACCATAAGCAAAATTATCCATAAAAACAATCATGTAACCATACCAGAACTTCTATGGAAGATTTGAGCCCTTAGAATTCATATCTGGAACATGCTTCAGATTTCAGGAACCTGGCACCAGCTCTCACTGAAGTCTCCATGACTCTCTCTAACTGTACGTGCTCTGAAATCCTTCAGCCCATGTTTGTACATGCTCTGGATCACTACAGTCCACGTATGTATGCACTCTGGATCATTGTAGCCTGTGTATGTATGCACTCTGGCTCACTGCAACCCATGTACTCCTTCAGGAACTAGGGTTTCTGAACTTCTGAAACTTTCGTCATCGAGATTTGAGAATTACGGAAACTTTGTTGCGTCAATGCGTACCTTCAATGAATCTTTCACTCATAATAGATCTTCAATATATGCTCAAGAGATGCATAAACAAGAGACCCTTTCTCTCATATTTATACTCTCCAAGTAGCTTCCTTTAGAAGCATCCACTTAGCCACTTTTCCCACATATCCACTTTTTCCACTTAGCCACTTTGTCCACATGACCACCTTTGTCCAACTTTGTCCACTTAGCTACATAGCCACTTGTCCACTTAACCCACTTTCCTAATTTTAGGGTTAACCCACTTATAACCACTTTCCATAATTAGTGAGTTCTCCTTTATTTAAACAATTCCTTTTGCATCCACTTTGACTTATAGTACACTCATCACTTCACTTTATTATTTAAATAATTTCTTCTTTACAACCACTTTGACTTCTTTGACCTTTTGGGGCTTCTAGACAACACATGAGGGTCCTCCAACTTCACAAGGCCATAACTCTCTAACCATCAGGAATTATGTGACATTCCACATACCACCGAAAATGGAATGACAAGCACTATCCATCTAGGATAGTTTCACTGGAAAATTCATTGATCTTTGTCTCATTATTCCACAATTAATCTTGGGTTCTCTAACCATACTTCTAGGATAACTCAACCACAAAGCGTCTTCCCTTGAGGGATTTCACCATAAGGGGACCACTTTGGAGTTCATCCATTTGTACTTCCTATCAACCATGACAAGACAATAATGAGTCATCTTTACATCAATCCAACTAGAATAACCCATGACAACACACCACTATGACATTGTCGCTTTGTCATTGATTCCATTCATGACCACATGATCTAATGATAATGAATCAATCCATCTATACATCATATATCAATGACAACACATTGATCCATATTCATCTATGCATCAATCCATCTATGCATCATATGCCAACACATTGATCCATCTTTATCTATGCATCAATCCATCTATGCATCATATATCAATGACAACACACTGATCCATATTCATCTATGCATGACATCATATATGCATCATATATCAATGACAACACATTTATCCCTCTTCATATATGCATGACACCATACAACTATGACTCCACTTGACATCAATCCATTGACATAAATAACAACACATGATCCATTAATCACTACATCAATATAATATGACAAGACATTGTTCCTTTGACATCAATGACAACATGATCCAATATTGACTGCTGCAAACTATTATAAGAGAGCATGCTTCCAGAATTTTCATTAGTGCATGATAAGACAAGTTATTCCATTATAATCTTTGACATTACACTTGGACCAGACCCGCCATCAATTAGGCAACAATGAGCTATTTTATCCATAATTTTTATAGAAATATAAAAAGGGGGATTTTTTACAGGTTTCCTAAAATTATTTACACCTACTTTATTTACAGTTGAATCCTCTTCTTTTGACTCTTCAAAAAAATTGTCTATAGTAGAAACTTTACCTTCCATAAAATTCTTGAGATGCTTTTGTTGTTCAGGGATGACAACCATGTCCATAAGAGTAGCATAAACCTTAATATTAGCCAATTGGTTAAGGATGTTGTATTTAGAAGATGGAAGATAAGGTCTTGGTCATCAAGGTGAATATTTCAATTTTTGTGAATGAAATCAATGAAATCTTTAATAAAAGAGAAGGTTTTTCCTATAAAGGCTTGAATCTTGTCAGTAAGGTTCTGGGAAAGTGCATGAGTGTAGGATCTAATGGTTCTTACTATAGGTCAGAGAGGGATGTCTTTTTTTTTTTTTTTATGTATTTTAGGTTTTCCATAGATCCCATGGGTTTGGTGTTTGTGAGGAATTAAAATCTTTTGGATGCTAGGATATAGGGAGGAAGTTTTGATAGCTTTGGTGACCCTTTTTATGATGGAATTAATAGGTTTTTTTGGCAGAGGTGTTTTAGTAGAGGAAGAGAGGAGGTCAAGAAGTTTGGATTCATAGTTAGAAGTGTTCATAATAACTAAAACATTTCCTTTATCATCTTTGAGTATAACAATGTATGGGTTGTCATTAAGGAAACAAATAACAAGAAGTTGTTCTTTAGATAAGTTGAGTTTAGGCATTTTGGATCATTGGAGGATTCTTTCACACTCTTTCCTAATTTCTTCATATTTGTGAGTGGGAAGGTTTTGGGTAATGGATTCAATGGTAAAAATAATGTCTTCTATGAGGATACGTCTAGGAGTTAGGGAAAAATTAAAACCTTTTTCATGAAGTTGGAGTTTGGGAGGGTCCAACAATTTTAACTCCAATATTTTCCACAAGATTTGCGAACCAATCCAACACATGGATACCAATAAATGAAACTCCCCTATCACTCTTTTATGTTAATAACTCTAATATTTCAATATTTTCGAGATGTAATTTGCTTGAAACCCCCTTATCTTCATTTACCTCTATTCCCAACCATAATCCATCTCCTAAACCTACAACTGAGTGCACCTCTTGTTCCAATAATATATCCAAATCTTTAGCCTCTGAGGATAGACCTTCTAGCTATTGTTCCTCTATCCCCCCCTCTTCTATCACTAGTCCTTACAGTATCATAAACTTCTCTTCACTCAAGATGGACCCTCCCACCCTCCAACTTCTTGAGAAAGGTTTTAATTTTTCCCTAACTCCTAGATGTATCCCCATAGAAGACATTAGTTGTGTCATTGTATCCATTACCCACAATCTTCCCAATGACAAAGATGAAGTAATTAGGCAAGAGTGAAGAAGAATCCTCTAACGATCCAAACTGCCTAAAATCAACTTATCTAAAGAACACCTTCTTACTATTCATCACCTTAATGAAAACATGGACATCATTATCCTAAAAGTTGATAAAGGCAATGATTCAATTATTATGAAAACTTCTGACTATGACTCCAAACTTCTTGACCTCCTCTCTTCCTCTACTCACAAATCTCTTCCCTAAAACCCTATTAATTCCATCACCAACTGATCCATATTATTTTGAGAACGAAATGACAGCTGAGATATAAAAAAGAAATATACATAGATATTGCAAGAGAGCCAATAATATGACAAAGATATAGCAAAGATATAACAATAAAAATAGAGATACAATAATACACAATTTCTATTAGAAATGTATAGAACTATAAAATACAAAGTGAATGAACTTGCTAGAATGGTGGCATCTTATCTATGAGAAGAGATGTGAAGACTATGCTCATTCGTAAGAAGATGAAGATGTTTACAATGAGGCTCCAAATGCATTTTTAACATTATGAAAATCCAAGACCCTAACCTCGGAATATGAAAGGCCAAAAGTTTTGCGGGCCCCAATGGGGGTAGTTGATACATCAACTTCCCGAGGGCATAAAGTTTGCATATGCTCTCTGTTTGGGGAATTCAATACCTCGTTGGAAAGGTCTATCCAAGAATTAAAACTTCCACCAAGGGTTAGGTTGTGTCGATTCTATTATTTAGACCCCAAACATAAAAAAAATGGCATTTAGGGCCTCAAAATGGCTCCCGAAGTTTGGGACTTGAAAAACTATTAAAAATTGCCAAAATGGAAAATTATTCTTTGAGCTAGTGGAATAGGTGGGTGGGCACCGATATCTATATAGATAAATCCTCCCTCCTTAGGAAGCAATGGTATCCATTGCATTGAGTTCTCATGGGAGATGGGGAATAATTTAAGTTGAATCTGAACCTTGGTGAGTTGCTTTCCTTGTTGGAGAAGTTGCATTGCTTGGCTTGTAGAAGGTTTTTGTGAACTAGATGTTGGAGGGGTTGGAACTTTTTAAGCAGTCTGAATACCTGAGATGATGGCGTGGAAAGAAATATTTGTGCTTTAATTCAATATTTTCGACCTGTTTCTGCTGGATAAAAGGGGCTTGGATCGAGGTCATAGTGGTCACAATGTCCTTTTGTTCACCTTCTGCCTGAATCGTGAAGAAGATAAAAGTTGTCGTATTGAGATGACTTTGCTACATTGTTTTGTCAAAACTGTAGTCAAAACTACCTCTGATATCCTGTAGAGGTGACCCCCCAAAGTAACAATGACACTACAGAGTTGAGACTCATAAAAAACATGGTGCTTCCACATATATAGTTGGCCCAAAGGAACATCACAGACATCCAGTGAGGAAACATCACAAAATACCTCATCCTTGAAGGGATTGATGCCATAGGACAAGCAACACTATTTGATGACATGAATATCTTGTCCCTCGCGAAGCCACCCGATCTTGTATGGTTGCGGGTGTGGTTTTGTTGGAAATCCCAACTGTTTGATGACCTTTGCTAAGATGAGGTTATTTTGGCTTCCGCTATCAACAATGAAATGCAACGGGGTCCCCTTTACCCACATATGTGAATGGAATAGGTGCTCCCCCTATTCAAGATTTGTTGGTTCTTCTGGTTGGATCATTGTGGTTGCGATAATACTAGTAGTGGGGTCTGCATCGATGATCTGTCTCCTTCCATTATTTTTCGAATTATGCACTACAACAAATCCCTGTGATTTACTTTCATTTTTGCTCCCTTTTTTTCTTCCAAAGTTGGTTTTAGTGTATTTTTATTCATGTTTTTGAAAACTTCAGCAAAATTTATCAAGATGGAGCTATTCATGTCATTTTTTGTGTCGATCACAAAATTTAGGTGCTAAATTAGGCCCTAATAGTGCTAGAAATTGCACCCCATTTAGCGCTAGAAATTGTGCCCCATTTAGCGTCGGAAATTGCACCCCATTTAGCGTTGGAAATAAAACCCCCTTTAGTGCTAGAAATAACGCCCCAATTAGCACCAAAAATTGCACCATAAGTAGCATCGGATGTAGCCAGATTATCCTAAATAGTTAATTATTTGAGGTGTTGGGGCTTAAGTGGATATGGGCTTTAAGGATTATGGGATTTAGGGATTTTGAGTACAAGGATTAAGGGTTAATAGATTATAGGTTAGGGTTTAAGGGATTAAGGGTCAAGAGCTAAGGGATTTGGTTCTTATGGGTTAGGTAGTTTAATGGTTAATGGCTTAGGGATTATGGGCTAGGGGATTAATGTTTAAGTGCTTAGGGCATAGGGGTTTATGGATTAAGGGATTGGGGATTAGTGTTAAGTTTTTAAGGGTTTATGGCTTAGGGGCTAGGTGATTTAGGAATTTTGTGTTAATGTATTAGTGATTAACTAAGGTTGAGGGATTATAGGTTAATTAGGGATTAGGGATTAAGGTTTTAAGGGTCAATGGATTAGGGGTTCGGAGAGTTATGGTTTTGTCAGAACTCTCTTAAAATTTCACGGAATCTCTTCCAACACGCCAATCACCAATGCCATCCACCGATGTCGCACAATGAGTAGTGAATGGGGCCAACATTGAAATTTCTTCAAACTGTTCCTATATGCATTGAAACTTTTATGGTTAGACTAGACACATGCCTTGACGGTATGCGAGGGTTTAAAGACTCAAGGATACATGTTGATGTCCCCACATAATATTTGAGATCGTCTACATTTGCATCAACGTTCAGCATGCAATCTCATTGTCATCATCTATCATTCACATCTATAGAATGCTTGTCGAAACTCTCTTGAAATGTCATGGAACGTATTCCAACATGCCCATCACCAATTCCATCCACAAATGTCATACGATGAGCAATGAATGGGGTTTAGCATCGGATGTGCCTAAATAGTTAATTAGTTGAGGTGTTGGGGGTTAAGTGGACAGGGGCTTTGAGGATTATGAGATTTAGGGATTTGGGGTATATGGATTAAGGGTTAAGGAATTAGGGGTTATGGTTTAAGGTATTAAGGGTCAAGAGATAAGGGATTTGGCGCTTATGGGTTAGGTAGTTTAATGGTTAATGTCTTAGGGATTATGGGCTAGGGGACTAATGTTTAAGTTCTTAGGGCATAGGGGTTTATGGATTAATGGATTAGGTATTAGGGTTTAAGTGTTTATGGGTTCATGGCTTGGGGGTTAATGGATTTAGGAATTTTTTGTTAAGGGATTAGTGATTAACTAAGGTTGAGGGTTTAAGGGTTGATCCAGGGGATCAAATTTTGCTCAAAATTCAAAGTGCTCAGAATCACTTCAAATCAAACGGGTGCGTCGGCCTCATTGTCACGAACCCAATGCAATTTGAACGGGTTCAAACAAACATTGGATGAGTGAGATATCACATTTTGTTCAAATTGTCAAACATGCAAAAATTTGCTGACTATACAGTCCGTACAGTCCGTACAGATGCTAAGTTGGTAGGGTCGTATGATGATGTGGCAGGTGATAAGTTGGCAAGGCCATACGCTGACGTGCCAGGTGCTGAGTTGGCAGTCATGTGGACGAATTAGCGTTCAACATGTGGCACATTGGTGGTAAACGGATTGGTGACACATGGCCCAAGCGAGGGATGCCACGTGTCACCTTGGGTAATGGTTAAAACTTTGTGGGAGTCTGCAGGACTCGACCCCACGACCTCCGAGCAGGGTTAGAGCTTTGGGAAGGGCCACCCAACCGACGTGCCCACCATATAGTTCTTACCATAATACGTTTTGAAATTTATAAAAGTTTCTTTATTGTATAATTCAGCACGGGTCCGGGCTAGGGATTAGCCCCAGCTCGCGGTTTTTGTTGGTTGTGGAGCCTGATTATCTTCCTGATTCAGAGGTCCGTGCTTTTAGCCGTGTTTATACCCCATGAAGTATTTACACCCCATAATTATGTACACTCTTCCACGCGGGGGA
>SNQJ01S0138837.1:0-25290 GCA_010110895.2 Picea sitchensis | reverse complement strand
AATATCGATGAGAAACTAGATGGAGTTGATAACTTCAGGGCCTGGAAGTACAGATTAACTCTCCTTCTTGAAGAACATGAACTAGATAAGTTCATTATAGAAGAGGTTCAAGAACCACAAGGATATGAAGCTAAGGCAAAATATAAGAAGGACATGGTGAGAGAAAAAAACATTATTGCAGACTCCATTAAGGATCACCTTATCCATCATATATCATCATTATCTTCTTCAAAGAAAATGATGGACACCTTAACTCGTATCTTTGAGGGAAGCAACATAAATCAAAGAATGAATCTGATATCTCAGTTGAAGAATGTGAAAATGTGGAACTCATAAACCATTCAATCCTACTTCTCAAGAGTGAATCAAATCAAGGAGCATATAGAAGTCATTGGTGACTCAGTAGAAGGAGAAGGGATGGTGATGACTACCTTGAATGTCCTCCCAAGGTCATGGGATGCATTCATCCAAGGAATTTGTTCAAGAAATAAGATTCCCAAGTTCAGTAAGATTTGGGAATATTGTAACCAGGAAGAAGCTAGGACAGCTACAAGAGAAGAAAAGATGGCAAATGAAGATCAATCCCTAGTCGCCCACACCAAGAAAGGAAAGAACAAGACGGAGAATTATTTACCTAAGAAGTTTAATATGGGTCAAAGAGACAACTCAAATATCATATGTTATTGTTGTCGGGAATTGAGACACTTTGTTAGGGATTTCCCCCTCATTATGGAAAACTAAGAATAAGAAAGGAAGTAAGAGGCATCGATCTCACACAGTTGAAGATGATGAGCCTCCCAAGAAGGTTTCAAAGCAAGATGAATCAAGTGATGAGGATTATGTTCTTATCTCAGCCCTCATAGGCACTATTACTCATGGAAGTGGCACTTGGTTGATAGACAGTGGTGCTTCCAAGCACATGACAGGATATGAAGACTCATTATCTAAACTTATTCATAAATATTCACCTCACAAGGTGAAATTGGGTGATGACTATCACTATCCAATCAAAGGTGTTGGAGAAGCTTCCTACAAGTTAAACTCGGGAAAGCCAATGAAGATGAAGGAAGTTCTCTATGTTCCAGGTTTAAAAAAGAATTTTCTCTCAATTTCAACATTGGCCAAAAAAGGATTTAGAGTAGCATTTATTGATGGTCAAATTCTTATATGTTCCAGAGGGAAGGCCCTTGATGATTCAGTAGTGATTGGAGTTGAAGAAGGAGGACTCTACAAATTAAAAGGACATTCAAACTCTGCAATGGTTCATGATATTGTGAATCTCAGTGAACTATGGCATAGGATATTTTCTCACCTACATTACAAAGATCTTTTGGTTGTGAGAAAAATGGTGACAGGTCTTCTAGAAATCCAAACAGAACCAGATGGTGTGTGCAAAGGATGTGCACAAGGCAAGAACATGAAGTGCTCCTTTCCCAATAGTGATAGCAGAGCCAAAGGAGTTTTAGACATCGTGCATTCATACGTATGTGGACCGATGTCGGCAGCTTCACTAAGTGGGTATGTATATTATGTATCCTTCATTGATGATTACTCACATAAAACTTGGATTTATTTGTTAAAAGAAAAGAATGAATTTTTTGGCAAATTCAAAGAGTTTAAGGCTCTGGTAGAAAAATTGACAGAGCGGAAGATAAAGACCTTGCGATCAGACAATGGAGGTGAATTTACCTCAGAATAATTCAAGGAGTATTGCAAGGAAGTTGGGATGAAGAGGGACATTTCTACTCCATATAACCCTCAGCATAATGGAATAGTTGAAAGGAAGAACTGGATAATCATGGAAGCAGTAAAGGCCATGATCCATGATCAAGATCTTCCTATGGATCTGTGGGCAGAAGCAGGGAAAACGACAGTGTACATGCAAAATAAAATTCCCCATAAGGTTCTTGAAAACAAGACACCCAAGGAAATGTTTTTAGGAGAGAAGCCAGAAGTTGTCCATTTTAGAATATTTGGTTGCCCTATATTTTTTCACATCCCCAAGGAAAAGAGGACAAAGTTGGACCCTTTCAGACAAAAGGGAATATTTGTTGATTAGAGTGACACATTAAAGGCTTACAGGATATACATTCCCGGTCACCGGAAAGTGGAGATCGGACGAGATGTAACCTTCGATGAGAATGCAGCTTTTAGTAAATCTAAACAGATCCATGCAGAAGAGGCGCATGAAGAAGAGAATGAAGTTCTTAAAGTTCTAGACACAGTTGAACCAAAGGAAGTCATTCCAGAGGATCATGACATGGTAGAACCTCAGAAACCAGTCAAGATACCTTCTCTCAAGAGAAGACCAGCTTGGGCACAAGAGATTATCAAAGATGCAGAAAGAATTGGTGCCCCAAAGAAATTGTTCAGGGAAAGTAAGAAGATCAAGTTGTATTCCAGCTACGTGGCATGCTTGTGTGACATAATGGATGCAGAACCTTCCAGTGATGAAGAGGTTGCAGAAAATCAAATATGGAAAGATGCCATGGCAGAGGAATACTAGTCCATTATGTGGAATTATGCCTGGGATGTGGTTCCCAGACCAAAGGAAAAATTTGTGGTGAGTTTGAAATGGATCTACAAGATGAAACACATAGCTGATGGAAGTATTGAAAAATATAAGGCAAGATTTGTGGCCTGAGGTTTCTCTCAAAAGGAAGGGATTGACTATGAAGAAACTTTTTCTCCCATAGCAAGACATACCTAGATCAGGACTATACTTTCATTGATCGCTATGATGAAATGGAAGGTGCACCAGATGGATGTAAAGACAGCCTTCTTGAATGGTGAAATAAAAGAGGAAGTTTATGTGAAGAAACCACTTGGATTCAAGACACATGACAGGGAGACTCATGTGTGCAGATAAAAGAAGGATTTATATGGATTGAAGTAGGCACCCAGAGCATGGTATGGTAGGATTGACAATTTTCTGATGAGCTTGGGTTTTACCAAGAGCAGTGCAAATCCTAACCTTTACTTTAAGGTTGAGGATGGTGAACTGGTGATTCTATTGTTGTATGTAGATGACCTATTTCTAACAGGTGCGGAAAATCTCATCATTGAATGTAAGAGAAAATTGGCTGCATAATTCAAGATGAAAGATTTAGGAATGATGCACTACTTCTTGGGACTAGAATTTTGGCAGAGATCAGATGGGATTTTCCTAAATCAAGGAAAGTATGTTGTGGAAATATTGAAGAGGTTCGAGATGTTGGATTGTAAGGCCATTGTTACCCCGATGGTATCAAATCTTAAGTTGTTACAGGATACAACTTCAGAGATTGTGGATTCTACCTTATACAGGCAGATAGTGGGTTCGTTGATGTATTTGATGAACACAAGATTGAATATATGTTTTGTTGTGAACACCCCGAGTCATCATTTTGAGCAGCCCAAACAGGTTCACTTGGTTGAAGCAAAGCATGTGTTGAGGCACCTTAAGGGTACTCTAAATCATGGTCTCTAGTATAGATCTGACCATGAGTTTGGATTGTATGGATACTCAGATTCAGATTGGGCCGGTAGTATTCCTGACCAGAAGAGCACTTCTAGATATTGTTTCAGTCTTGGCTCCAGTATGGTCTCATGGAGCAGAAGAAAACAATCATGTGTGGCACTCAGTACAGTTGAAGCTAAGTATGTGGCATCATGTGCAACAAGCAGAGAAGCAGTATGGCTTCAGAAGTCGTTGTCTGGGTTAGTTGGTCTCGGATTGGAGACGACCTGCATTTGGTGTGACAACAAGAGTTGCATGAAGTTGTCAGAGAACCCGGTGTTCCATGACAGGTCGAAGCATATTGAGATCAAATACTACTATATCGGGGATATGTTACAGAGGGGAGAAGTGAGGCTCCAGTTCGTGACTACCAAGTATCAGGTTGCGGATGTGTTCACCATGTCGTTTTCGAGGACGAAGTTTGAGTACTTCATGAACAAGCTTGGTGTGGTACCTCTTTAGAGGGAGTGACAAATGGAAAAATATCATCCAGCATGAAAAAGGGTTGGCACTAAGATAAGAGTGCACATGATCAGGTATTGATGCATCACATGGAGTGGATGTCATGGGGACATGTTGTAGCTATTGAGAGCTACCCACAGACCTTGGTTGCATGGGGTGAAGTCATGTTTCATTATGGATATATAAGGGTTGGCATTGAGACAAGACTGCACATGATCAACTATTGATGAATCACATGGAGTGGATGTCTTGGGGACATGTTGTAGCTATTGAGAGATACCCATAGACCTTGGTTCCATGGGGTGAAGTCATGTTGCACTATGGATATCCGAGGATGTATAGATTCACATGTTCAATAGTCAATGGATGTGACCTCATGTGATATCAGACTTGGAGTATGTGTCTGGAAAAAATACCTTCCTAGTTAAGAGGGAGTGTTAATATTTTTGGTGTAACTATGGAAGATATTATTGTATATTTGTTTTACTCAAACCTTTAAAAGGTTATTATAATTATATTGTACAAGTCCACTCAACAGAAATTATTATATTATTGGCATTTTACTTATTATGGGTTAGTTAGGTGAAGAGACATGTCTCTTCATGAGACATTGTTGTGTATAAATAGACGATAGGTTCCTCTCATTTGGACACACACTCACACACTTCTCTTGTGCATCTTGGAGCGCATAAGAAGGTCCAGTGCACAAGTCTTGGAGACTAGCTCTTTTGGTGTTTTGGTCTTGGTCTTTCTTGGAGAGCTATAGTGCATCATTGTACTAGTTGAAGGAATCTATATTGAGTATTTTGGTTGCTGGTTTTTCTCCCCCACGAGGGTTTCCTGGGACAATATTTGTGTTCTATTATATCTATGATTGTGTATCTTTCAGTGATCCTACTACAGTTTCTATTGGGTTAAGTAATTGTAATTGTGTAACTAGAAAATTTAAAATTTCAGCACCCTTAAGGTATCTCATCACGTGCTTTGCAGCTACAAGGTGAACATGTCTGGGCTCTACTAGACATTGCCTCAAGGTGTTCACAACAAAGCATATGTTTGGAAGGGTATTCGTTAGATACATCAAGAAACCAATGATTTGTTTGTACAGAGTAGCATCAACCAATTTTGACGAAGTATCAACCAGGAGCTTCAACTTTGTTTCCATGGGTGTGTTCATGGATTTACATTCTAACATATCAAACCTCTTCAGTATTTCAACTGCATACTTCCCTTGGTTAAGGAAGATCTTCTCTGGTCTCTTCCAAACTTCAAGACCTAAGAACTAATGCATTAGGCCTAGTTCTTTCATCTGGAACTCTGTAGCGAGCTTCTTATTACAATATGTGATGATATTTTCTTCTCCCATCAAGAATAAATCATCTACATATAGTAGTAATATCACAGGGTCATCATTCATAACCTTGAAGTAAAGGTTAGAATCATTTTTACTCTTGGTAAAGCCCAAGCTCGTCAAGAAGCTATCAATTCTGCCATACCAAGCTCTAGGAGCTTGCTTCAACCCGTACAGAGCTTTCTTTAATCTACAGACATGAGTCTTTCTATCTTCAACTTCAAACCCTTGGGGTTGTTCTATATACACTTCTTCTTCAATAACACCATTTAAGAAGGTTGTTTTCACATCAATCTGGTGTAACTTCCACTTCATCTTGGCTGCAAGAGCTATGATGGTTCAGATAGAAGTGTATCTAGCTACAGGAGAAAACATCTCTTCATAATCAATGCATTCCTTTTGATAAAACCCATGAGCTACAAATCTTGCTTTATGTTTTTCAATACTTTTGTCTACAACACGTTTTATCTTGTATATCCATTTGGAAGATACCACATCTTTGTTCTTCGGTCTGAGAACTATTTCCCATACATCATTCTTTATAATGGATTGGTATTCTTATGCCATGGCATCCACCCATTCTTTCTTTTGAATGGCTTCTTCAAATCAAGTAGGTTCCTTTTCTATGAGATCACACATCAAGGACATATAATTGGAGAATGGCTTGGGTTTCTTGCTTTGTCTCATGGTTCCTTCTAGGGCATCATACTTCTCTCCATCTTGAATAAGTTCCCTTTCCCAAGTTGGCTTTCTCTTGTGAGAGATCGTCATCTGGGGAGGTTCTTGATATTCTATCATATCATGCTCTTTTGGAAGCTCATAATCAGGGGTAATTGTGACTTCCTTCACTGGTTCTGCAACTTTGGGAGCTACAAGGTCTTCTTCATATAATTCTTCAAGCTGGAATCTCCTTGATCTCATGAGTGTTGCATCTTCATCAAAGGTTAAATCTCTATTTATCTCAATATGATGGTAACCTGGTATGTAAATTATGAAGGCCTTAGAGACCTCAAAGTATCCAACAAATATTACATTCTTTCCTGAAGGGTCCAACTTAGTTCTCCTTTCTTTTGGAATGTGTACAAACACTGGACAACCAAATATATTAAGATGGCTTACTTATGGCTTCTTTCTGGAGAAAATTTCTTCGAGGGTTTTGAATCCAAGTGCACTATGGGATAATATGTTTTGAACATAGACTATTGTTCTTGTTTCTTCGGCCCATAGGTGCATTGGAAGATCTTGATCATGGATCATAGTCTTCACTGCTTCCCTTAGTTTTCTATTCTTTCTTTCTGCTACACCATTTTGTTGAGGATTATAGGGAGTGGTGAGCTCCCTATTAATCCTGGCATCTCTGCAAAAGCTTAAAAATTATTTTGAGGTGTATTATCCTCCATTATCTTACCTGAGTATCTTGATTTTTATTTCAGAGATATTTTCTATCAAGGCTCTGAATTCCTTGAATTTTCCCAATACTTCATATTTTGATTTCAAGAAATAAACCCAAGTCTTACGAGAATAATCATCAATAAATGACACATAGTATACATACCCACTAAGAGATGTTGATGGCATTGGACCACATACATTTGAGTGGATGAGCTCCAAGATTCCTTCTTATTTACTGTCGCTCTTTGGGAAAGGATTATTTATGTTCTTTCCTTGTGCACATCCCTTGCACACACCTTCATGATCAATCTTGAATTCTGGTAGACATGTAACTACCTTGCTTACATATGGTAAGGCTTTGTAGTTGATGTGAGCTAGTCTTCTATGTCAAAGTTCACATGGACTCTCAGTGGAGTGAGTCAAGGTTGCATCTGAGTGACCTTTTAACTTATACAAGCCACCTTCTTCTGTTCCAATGACAATTTCATCTTCTATGGTTTTTCCTTTAGGCCACATAAGAACTTCACCATCTATGAAGGAAACCCTGAAACCTTTCTTATCTAAAGCTAAGATAGAAAGCAAGTTCATTGTCAAACCTGGTGCATATAGTACATCCTTCATTTTCATCAGGGTCAGTGAATCAAGTTTGTAGGTGGATTCTCCCACTCCTTTGATAGGGTACTGATAATCATCTCCGAGTGTAACTTTCTGGGGAAAGTTATTTTTTGTAAGGCTAGAGAGAATGTCTATATGACCTGTCATGTTATTAGAAGCACCACTATCTATGAGCCGAGTATCTTCTCCAGGTGTCACAGATCTTGAGAGAGCAGAGAATAAAACATAGTCTTCAATCTTTTCTTTAATCATCTTTGTGGGTGGTGCATCATCTTCAACTGCATGGGCATGATGTCTTTTGTTATTCCTCTTCTTGTATTATTCCCTTCTTTCAGGACAATTCTTAGCAATGTGTCTCATCTTATCACAATGATAGCATTGATAAGAGGAGAAATCTTTTTCTCTTCTTTGACCCTTCTGATATTTATGGAATCTCCTTGGAGGGTGAGATTCTTTATGGAAGTGGGTGAATCTCTTTGGGGAGTGATATTCCTTATGAAGGTGGGTCTCTTCTTTGAAATGGGACCTTTTCTTTCCTCCTTTAGCATGAGCATCTAGGGCTTGATCTTCATCCCTTAATAGTATTGCTTCTCGGTTGGCTACTCTTGCTTCTTCTTGAACACATTCTTTCCAAAGACTTTCAAATTGGATTTTCTCCTTTCTTTCGCGGATAGTTTAGATGAAGGCATATCAAGGTCTTGTGATACCATTAAGAGTTGTCATTATGAATTCATATTCATCTGGGTTGTCTCCAATTTCTTCTAATTGTTCCTTGAATTGAGAAAACCTAGAGAAATAGTCATGAACGGTTTCTCCTTTCTGCATCTTTGTATTCTTGAGTTGGGTTCTCAGATTCATCTTCCGGGTGATATTCCTTCCTTCATACATTTTGGTTAGGGCATCAAACATCTCTTTTGAATTATTCTTAGAAGACACTTGAGGGATCAAGTGGTCTTTAATAGAGTCTGCAATGATTCTTTTGGCCGTAATCATATCCTTCTGGTACTTTTCTTTGGTTGCATCTTCTTCGGGTTCCAGTGCATTTTCCTCTATGAATTTTATAAGGTCATTCTCTTCAATAATGAGTGCAATCCTATATTTCCAGGCAAGAAATTTTTCCACATCTTCTAACTTGTCAACAAACTTGGTGCTTGTAGACATCTTGACCTGGAGCTGGGAAAATGACCAAAAAATGAAAGTGCTCAGAAAATGAATATGAACTTACCAAGAGGTGCGTTGGGCTGAGGCGAGTAGGTTGGAGATGTCAGATTTCAAAAATTTCAAGTTTTACCCCTTGAAAATGGACCTATGCAAATATGGACTCATACTTCTAGTATTGGTTCTGGTTTCCTGGTTTTCTGGTTTCCTGGTTTTTTGGTTTTCCGATACCAGTGAAAACTAGGGTTTCACTTTCCGGAGGCTCTTGCCACTGAAAAAGGTGTGATCAAGCTGCCAATGAGTTCGCTATGCTAGGGCACACTTCCCTATATGGTTTTTAGTAAGAAATTCCCTTCTAATAAAAATCCCTAATTTTCTTGTACGACAACAATGACATTTTTTTTTACCTAGTGAAAGGTGCTCTATTCAATTTAGCTCTAAAACCGTGTTAAATTTAGAGCTTATATTAAGTTCTTTTCAATTTACTAGACAATAATAGCATAAACAGGATCACTGAGAGAAACACAATCACAAGGTACACAACCTTTTATCTTGGGAAACCCTCATGGTGGAGAAAACCCAGCAAAAACTTCCTTAATATAGATTGCCAATACAATGCCAAGATAAAAGACCAAACCACCAAGAATATCCAATACTGAGCAATGTGCCTATGTCTCCTTCTTCTTGCAACTATAGCTACCTCCAAAAGATGTGCACTTGTTGAGTGAATGAGTGAGTGAGAGAATGAGGCATCATCCCCTCTTTTTTAACCACTTCTTCAACTAGTGGTTAAAACCACTTTAATTAGCCCTAGGGGTCGACTTTACAAAAAACACCATGTAACTATGATTTGACCAATCCACAAAAGGGGATTTGGTATTATACAAAGTCTGACATGATCAATCCACAAAAGGGGATTTGATCTATAATATAATAACTCAATTATAATTAGAATATTCTTCATAGTTACAATATTTCAACAAGATCAAATTGATTTATGTGCTCTTTTTTTATTGGTAAACATAGGTCGATCAACCATCATCAAGCTAGAATGATGTCATGTGTAGGCTTTAGGCGTTGCAGGAATGTGGTCATCAGTCACCTTAATGGATTGATGTTCACGTTATTACTTGCATTAGTTGGCCTTCCCTTTGCGGAAAGAACAACTGTATACGTAGTTGCAGAGTTGAGATGACATAGATATACTTTGAATAATGATGGGTCAATCTTAAAATGGAGGTATGGTGATGATAAGACCTTATAATAAGCCCCTACATTAAGGCCACTTAAGGGGAAGACCTAGATAATCTATGCAAGCGTAAAGGTGATCTTGAGTAAGCTCTTTTGATGATGATAAGGCAAAAATAGAAAAAAGTGCAGTGCACAAAATTAATGAAAATGATTGGTCAACAAGAGAAACCGAAGGGACTCAGCTAAGCTCTTAGTACTTCTCATCCCTCTTCTTACATACATGTCATCTTGGATTCATTACACGATATTAAATCAAAGGACATAGAAAAAACAATAAAAGTGAATGACACTAATTGGAAAAGTCAACTATTTGAAACGTTGGTTTGGATTTATAGTGGCTTCCCTTCGCTTGGTTGTCCTTCATCCCCAATCGACATTGGTAGTTTCCTTGATTCCTTGGAAACTCTTGCAGTATGGATGGATTTTATATTGTAGAAAGAGATGTTATCGATGGTAGAGATTGTCAAACTACACAAAGGAGGAGTAGAGGTGTTAAATCCAACCAAGAAACCCCAACCAAGCAAGATTCCTATGAAATTTTTTGATAAAAGTAAGTCTGAATTTTTCTTTCAAGCCATGTTTGTAATAGTAAATTTGAGAGCCATGTTTGTAATAGTAAATTTGATATTTTATGTTGCTTTGCATATCGTTGCTTCTACATGTTCTTCAAAATGAAGCAATTGTTTAATATGTGAGTGGTAAAATATGCTCACTTTCTTCTCTTGTTTGCCCCTTATTCCTTTGGCGGGCATTTCTTGTGCTTCGTTTTTAGCATGCCATAACTATGGTGATTTTATCTCTTGGGTCTTTTTCCTTGGTAATCCCAGTGCTCCATTTTCAGTATTCCATAGCTATGGTACTATGGTGATTTTAGCTCGAGTTTTTGTCCCTAGTATTCCCAATGTTAGGAGAAACTCACAGAATTCCAATAGCAGCCATGGAAGAAAATTCAATAGTAGTACAACAAACCTTGCAGGTTTCGTTCAAACCCCACACTATGATGTTATAATGAAGGGTAGCAAAAAGCAACGATTGGGTTGTTGTTAGGTAAACTACTATAATGTGTACTTGTTTGTTAGTGCCCACCTCTCCCAACCTCAATCCTAAGGCGAGTTGGAAGTCCTTCTATCTACCAAATAATGAGAATTTGAATCGACCTTAATCCCCGATAGTTGGCAAGTTAACACCTTTACTGATCCACCTAAGCAACTAGCCCCGATATTTCCTTGTCTTTCCCTTGCTTTGCTTTCATATCATGAGGTGGAGGGACCAAGGGGGTAAGTGGAATGGTTGTATGACTGCACTCTACTTGGATGCATGCAGGTAGCCACGACTACAACAACCATAGACTGCAACGTCCCTTGACTGCAGTTCCAGGGTGAAAAGGTCTGTCAAGGTTAGAGTCAAGGTCAGAGAATCATAGACTGCAATGTCCCTTGACTACAGTGCCACGGTAGGCCAATGAATAATTTAGAAAGTAATTATTTTTAAATTGATTTAAAATTCTGACAAATATGGAAAAATAATTGGCATACACCATGGAATTATGTCTCATCCAAGGTCTCTTAAACCAATTAAAAAAAATGCTACAAAAAAATTGAAAATTGTAAAAACAATTTTTAATTTTGAGAATATTAAAATTAATTACATATTTTATCAAACTTAGTAATTATTTAGTAAATGTTTTGCAAAATAGACTTAGAAATATCAATTTGAGGGTTAGTTTACATCTTATCGATTACTATATTACCTTCTTTGACAAGTACTAATAACATGATTTATACCAAAATTTATCCATCTATCTTCGTTGGAGATATCATTTTAGCATCAATTGACACTTACCCCCTTTGCCTAATACAATGTTGAAATATAGTACACCATGATTTGACATGTATTTCTCCTTTTAATAACAAGTCAGATGCAATCTTGTTTAGAAAGGTCCCTATTTTAGTTGTTTTTATCTTCATATTCAGCTTTAATATTCATTTACATTGAATTTTGATTCAAAATCCTAAAGAAATGGGAATGTAAATATATCAGCAACTAAAACACAACTTGTACTTGTTTGACTATCTGTTTGAGAGGATCTTCCCAATTATTTCATATTATTCTTAGTATGTGGTTAGCCATGATCATTTGAAAAGGATCATAAGGGTTGACTACAATACTATGGAGTTTGGTTGCATGGTGAAATTCCCTTCTTCATTGGTAGGAAGATCAGCTAAAACATATGCTTTTATCTATTGTAGACAAATTCACACTATAGTTATTGCATGGAAATTAAAGTGATTGTCCATGGATCTTTCACATAGATTGTAGAGGAAAGGAAAGATTGCATCTAAGAATATATCCAAACTACCCTATCTTTTGTAGAGCCACCCTTGTGTCTATAGGTTTATAATCCCCCACATTAATGTTTTTTCTTAGCAAAGTAATATTTTTATTCAAAACAGATTGTGCAATTGTAGTTAGGATGCCCCTCAATAAACATAATCTACCAAATTATGTGAAATGTTGAACCTTTGTATCCAAATCCATCTTGTATAGTTTAGTAACTTTATCCATGCTTTAGCCTCCAACCATCCTTGATGACAAGTTTCAAATATACCTCTCTCAGAATTAACAATATCAAATTCAGTGCCTCATTGACAAAAATTAGTAGTGGAAAGCAAGAGTGCAATTTTTGGATCAACAATTCATATCTAAATAGTAGCATTGAAACTAGTTTACCCGGTGAATGGTAAGGGGATCAATAGTGAAATGGCCAACTAACCAAGGTTCAATTTCCTTGGAGTCACATATGAGCACTTATGGCTAGGGACAACTTCAAGGATATTTTATTGAAATCATATTTTTTAAATGAAAGTTGGTTATGTTCAATAGTTTTCATTATATTGATGTTTTGCTTTATCTTCTTGCAAGTTGTGATGTTTCTCGAATTTAAAAAAAATGTTCTTCTAAAATAATTATTTTATAAAAATATTCGAGTCCTAAGATATTATTTCCAAAAATACATAAGTTTAATCTTTGGTTATGATTTTATAAAAATATTTTAGTCCTCAAATATTATTTCCAAAAATGCATAAGTTTAATCTTGGTTATGAATTATTATTTGAGAAATCATATCCTAAACCAGGTGGCTTTGTGAGTCAATCATACTTTAGCAATGCTTGTTCTATCAATTTGCATGCACATATAAACAAATATTGCTAGATTGCTTTTGAGTTAGTCTGACCCAATTTTGAATGCATTATCCATCTTCACTTTATGGTTTGAAGGCTTTGTATATTTTGCCATGGGTTAGATTTTTTGGACATGGTTTGCAATGGTCATTATGTAACTGTGGTCCTTACTGACTTGAGGCTTGCATTCTAGAAGTAGCTTCATGGAGAGTGTGCAAACAATAGAAGGACATTAATATTGATGAATCTTGAATCATTGATCATCTCATATAAATAACAATGTTTTACATACAATTTGCATTAACGTGTAAATAAATATTGATAGATTTTGGCTTTGTGACCAGACTTGAAAAGAAATAGAGTAGACTTTTGTGATGTTTTATCTCATGATCAAATAGCGACTATGTATAGATCAATGATCAATGAATTGGTATGTGACTCAAACTTTTCATGATCATACTAACCTCAGTCTCTAAGACATCCTACAAATCAACAACCAACAATTTCTTATGATTGTTTTAAATACTAAAGTGATAATCCCCAAAGTGAACCATAATGGAGGTCATGTCCATCTAACATAAACTAAACCCAACTAATCCAGTTATCCCCGTGGTAAATGTCTCCAAACAACAATCTTATTTGATTCATACTACCATGGGTTACTAGTTATGATGTGTCAAACTTTGGCAAACGTCTACCCCACCTATGTCATTGATTCTTCTATGATCTTCATGGAAACATCCTCAAGCATGGAAAGAATCAAGGGGTATTGTATCTAAAGGAAAAATGTAGTTTCCATTCAAGGTGTTTTCCCAAACAACATTCAAACTAATAGATCTAGAACAACACTTCGTCAAATACTATTTAATGACAAGACAATCTAAGGATTCTACCAAAAATATAAATCTATATAGTATGTCTTCTTCAAACCCATTGATGTGTAAATAAGATTTGTGGTATGTGGATAGGCCTTTAGTCTGTAGGAGTTGAATAAAAATGTATTTCACTCCCCATATTATAATATGTAGAAATAAGGCCCAAGTTCTTTTCAACATCAGCCAATACTTTCAAATATTTTTTTTCATCATCAGCGAATACTTTCAAATATTTGGATGCATGCAAAATGCTAAAACACTTTACCATATGACCAATGTGACCAGGATGCCCCCCAAAAAAATTCATGCTTTTGGTTTGATAGAACAATAGTTGTCCCTTCTCTAATCAAAGGTATTCTAACTTACAAGTTTGCATCTTGACAACTTGAGATCTATTAGACCTCCAATCTTTTGGGAAAATATGGCATGGGATCACCAAGATAAGTGGTATTTGGATTCTAAATACTAGATTATTTTTGTTTCTTTCAAGACTGAAGTTTGGTTGTGGATGATATTAGATAGGAGGGATAATTGTGTTTTTATGAGCTACTTGGTGGAAACTCAAGATTTCTCAAAATATTCCTATAGTTGCAAACTTTTGTCTAGATAACATGGTTTAACACATTTTGGAAGACTATATTGATAAATGAGGGTATTTATAGTGTTAATAGTCTGATATCACTTTGTGACACATTCTTTTTTTCAAGGAAAACCTCATGGAAAAATCCGAAAGATGCTTCCCCAAATTTATGGGTGGAATCCCTAGTAAACATGTTAGTGTAGAATATTGTACTTAATGCAGGGGATTCAAACCGTGCATTTGTTGGCACATAATTATCCAAATGCTCAACAACATTGGTGACAACTAGTTGAGTTGAGCCCATGGGATCTCCATGACACATTCTATCTCATGACTATACTACATATTTTTTTACACCTTGAGGTATCCTACTGATTGATATTTTGTCATTCATAATTTTAATTTTTTAATTTTTTTTTAAATAGTTTGCATTTCATTATTACCTTTTCATATTTTGTGATTTATTTTGTTACTTTGGGATGTTCTTATAAACAACTATAAGGTTAAATGAATCTGCACTCTTTTGGGGTTAGTATGTTTTAAAAGGAAATTTTAGGTTTATTTTCTAACATGGTTGGAGAATGTTTTGTATAGTTCAATAATTTATAGGATTGATTGATCAAGTGGGAAAGAGTTTTAAGTAGTTTCAATTTGTTTTTGCAAGAGGGCTAGTGGAGGAAGAGGATTTATTAGCAGTGTAAGAGAGACTAAAGTTCAACTCCATCATCACAAGTTCAAACTTTGTTCAGATATTTAGAACATTGTAACATATATTTTTCAACACTAAAGCCTTTTATTAGAGATGCCCATTAGAATGGAAGTGCTACATATGGAATAGAGATCAATTTTGTAAAGAAAGAAACAAGAATTACAACCCAATATATTATTTTCCATATTAAGGGTTGGCAATATTTCTTCCTATCTCTTGTAAGCACAAATTTTCTACTTTTTCAAGCTAAAAAAAATAAATTATATTCATATAATGATGAGTATACATGTTTCGGTCTGCGGAGGGACTTTCAAAAACCATATTGGTGACCAAAAATTCATTGACTACCTTTCTTTACTATATTACCTATCCGTGCCAAGTACTTATCTATTCTAACATATTGCATTCTTAGATCCAAAAAAACACTTTAAAGCTTATCTTCAAATTCATTGTCCCTTGTCTGATTTAGAAGTGAAAAAAATTGGCATCGCAAATTTTACCTTCGAAGAATTCTTACATAATAAAAGAACCAAGATCCAACTCCAACACTTCTTTGGAAAGATTGTATGTTATGGCACACAAATCTTCTACTTGCTAACCCTTTCCTTGGATTGACTAGAGCAACAAACATAGTGTCAATTTGCTATATTATCTTTGGATCTTATCTCGAAAAGGATATTGAAATGTAAGAACATTTCTTTAATGAGTGGGTAGTGGATGTGCCTAAATGGCTTGTTATGACTGAGAGACCCTTTGATTTCTAGTTTTACATATGGTTATCTTGAAATTTGATTTTCTCTTCTTAACTGCTCTGATACATTGATTGATATGGTGTTGATACATTGATTGATATGGTGTTCAAATCTTCATGACAAGAGTGATCATTAATAATCATTAGTATGCACAAATTTTGCAATGTAACCAACAATATGGATTTGGTAAATTTCTCGGTAAATTTGTTCATGTTCAGAATGACACAAAAGTCATATTTAGATGTCTCTATTGTTTTATGTGAGTAGTTGTGCATTCACAATTATGTGCCAAAAAAAAATTTGGTTACACATGTAATACAAACTAATTTTCTCTATATTCATAGGAGAGCTAGCTAAGGAATTAAAATTCAAATCAGATTTAAACAAACTATTTAATTCATGAATTAATGAAGTAAACAATAACGTTTTTTAATATAGAAATAATGACTAAGACTAAATATAATGATAGAATTATACATTTGCTGGTGAAAGCCTAATTATCAAATACTTAGTAGAAGGATCACTAAAAATATTTAACGAATGTACAATCTACCACAAATTAATTATCAAATACTTAGTAGAAGGACCACTAAAAATTTATAACAAATGTACAATCTACCACAAATGTAGCGTATGCTTATTGCCATAAGTATTCACGTAAAGATTGAAAAGTTGGTGAGATATCTAATTCATGTGAATTTGACAAGCATCTTCGTTGTGAATGTTCATTAAAGTACAAGTCCTATTTTTTATTTCTTTTAAATAAAAGGCTTATGGGAGATATATGGAAATTTTCTTTCTATTTTTATTTTTTTATAGTGTAGTTTAAACGTTTTATTTTTTTGCATTTTTTTGGGTAATTTTTTTCTAATTTTGGTGAGGAATGGTTAGATCTGCAGATTTGAGTGGCTAAGTTTGTATAATCCAAGTGCCTCTGGGATTTTTCAGCATGTTAAATCTATTTATGTATTCAGAAATGCAATTTAAACAATATAAAATAGTGATTTTGTCCAGATTTACATTACATCACGAGATTCCAACCAAAAACCCCAAAAAATAAAACTTTTAATCAATACCATTCTTTATTGTTTTGCATTACTTACAACCTTTATTATTTCTTTATTTCTTCTTTTATTTCTTGATTGACTTCAACCATTCAAAGATAGCCATATAAGAAGAGAAAACATTTCCAAGAGAAACTAGTATGTGTTTATCTGTGAATTATATGCAAACCCTTGCAGGGTCAATTGCTTGACGCTTTTATGCTGACTATGTGGAGCTGCCTTAATGAGAAAAAAAACTAAGGACCAAAGTTATTATCCAAGCCATGCGTAATATAGACATTATACATTGCATAAGAAAGCCATGGATTGTCAAGTGTTTTATGTGCCTATGGTTTAGCGTATATGTAGACATCTTTATAAGCAAGCTTATGACTAAGTTTTGCATAAAGTTTAAGTGTTGTGGGAAGAAAGGTGGTATGTCTACTTGTAAGCGAGTCTATTAAAGACAAATCGATTGGAAAGGATTGGGGTATTCATGAGATGGATTTCCAATTATTTAAAGTAATCCGTTGTACAATGTGTACATTTGACTTCTACAATGAATTACATAGGATGGTCATGATACAAATGCTAACTACATGTGAAGTTTTGTATATATATGGCATTGCAAAGGTGCTTAGGCATGTTTTTATGGATGCAAGATTTTCTATGAGTCTTATACATGGTATCTCCTAAGTTATGAGGAGACTAAAGAGAACAAAAATGGAGTGAAAATGAAAATCTTTTCTGAAGCCTAGGATGAGGTGGCCTATCACATCTTGGAGTATATTACATGTGTAGGTAGGTTGAGCATGTTGTATTCCTAACACTTTAGATTCATTCATTAATTAAATAGTCTATTTCACTAGAAGCTTGAGGATCTTATTAGTAGCCATATAGCTCTAACATTCAACATAGAGCTAATGATCATCCTAGAGGAGAAACAAAGCAGGGTGATTGCTCATTTTGACGAATATAAAATCAAAATTTCAAGAGAAGGTGTACTATGAGCTTCCCAAGCCAAATGGAGTGGAATTCTTCTTGATCTTCAGAGGATAGAGCCTCACTCCTCTCAAAGTTTACAAGATGCATGTTTAGGGCTCAACTATGCAAGAAATCTTTGAGGAGAATCAAGCTCAAATGGATTGGGCTAAGGTTCAATCCTCCTCTCCTGCTACACCCCACTCCTACAAGAGAGCTAGATGAGGAAAGGGAGAAGGAGGAATGGAAGAGAATAGAATAGGATGCATGGTATCATGGAAAGGGTTCCATTACCCATTTTGTGCCCTATGGCCTCATGCAAGCATGTGGGGAACAACAAGAATGAGGTATCAAAAGAGGCAAGGTGGACAACAGGATGTATAGGTAGCATTTTTTATTGCACAAGGGTGATGATGGACCTCCAAATTGTGGAACTTTGAGGCCCATTTTGTAGATAATTTGGCCCTTTCATATGAACTAAGACCTGCTATGCTCATGAAAGAATATGATTAATATAAACTTCTTTGGATTTGTGCATTGATTATTGTGAAATGATTAAATGTTGATTATGTGATATGGCTTGGTTTAGTTTGTGATTTTGATGAACTTACTCATTCTTAAGGTTGTACTAATCATTTTCTCAAGTAGGTCTAATACTAAGGATGGTATTCATCAAATTGCACTTGAGACGAAAGGGGGAACATGCCCCCTCGTCAACCTCTAAATGAGCCAAGCATTTAATCACTCAAGGCACTCAACCAACAATATTTTAACTCGATTTTCTAGTTGAGGGAGTTCAAAATAAGGAGAGAATTTGATCCTTGAAACAAGGATCCCTAATTCTGGGGATCCTAGAGACAAGTGCCCTTCAATCAAGTATTAATTGAAGGGATTATTTATGAGTCTTTTGGTATAAATAGTAGCTAGGAGCTAGTAGAAAAAGTTAGTCCTTTCATTATACCATTAAGAAATTTCATTTTAACTAGTGCATTCAAATTGTTCAAGTACATTTTGTTGTTATGAAGTGATTTCCTAAATGAAGAATTTGTGTTTCCAGATTTCAAGTACTTAGTGGCTTTATTTAGGTTCCTTGTATAGACCTTGAGTAGGGCCCACTTGAGGCTATACAAGGAACTTTTTTTGTTGTCATATTTCATTTATGTAGTAGTTTCTAGTTAGCTTTATCATTGTTGTTTTGTTATGTACTATTTTTTCAAGTGGTTCATAGTTTCCTATAGTAGTTTTCATGCATGTTATTTCAATAGGTTAAGTTGCTTCATGTCATTTCACTATTAGATTATTTAATTCTATTTTTACATCAATTTTAGGTCTGTATTCCAGCAAGTTCATTTACTTTATGGCATTTCATTTCCAGTTGATTTAATTCTACACATTCGCTTTATGTTTATTGTGTTGCAACATTATTTTTCATGCTTGGTATATCATGTTATTTCATGACTTTTAAAATGATTATTTATTGGCATCCTTGGCTTATTGGGTAGTATTATGTATGTTGTCTTCTTCCCCTATAGAACAACAACAATCACTCTCATTAATGCTCATTATGCTCTTGACTTGGGGTATAAAGGGTTCCAACCACCATCCTTTGAGGGTGAAGGAACAAAGTATAAGAGGTTGAGATTGGGTATCCTCCTTGCTATTAGATTATTTCATGCATTCCTAGTATTAACATCATTCACTCCTAGTAGATAGGCAACCATAAATAGGGTCTTGCAGTCCACCTAAGTAACATGATGATGAAGAGGATTTTTATCTTATGACACATGCACTTACTATCTATCAAGATCTTTGTTTGACCAACCCTATAGCACCCAACATAGCGACTTATATAGCCTCCTCTTCTTCTCTTAAGCAAGGGAGTGAAGGTCATGAGAAAAAATATTGGAGGAAAGGGACAACAATACTCAAGCTAGACTCTTATTTTTACATCAAATTGTACTAGTGTAGTTTGCACATACAATGCAAAATACCTCATCAAAGTAGTACATTCCTGGGTTGATAAATTAAATTCAAGATGAGGAGTTCAACAATCTTGTTACCATTCTTTGGCCCATCAACAGTATGTGATATTTTTAACCAATTGGTTGAATGTTTTTTCTAGACCAAGAGGAATTTCCATATATACTATGAGAGACACTCACATTGTATTGTGTTATTTTAATGTTTGAAATATGGTTTTCCGAGATTCATGAAGAGTTGTCCTCTTATCATCCACCCTTTCTTCCAACCTTTAATTTTTTTCTTTCAAATCTTTGTGACCTTGGGAATGATTAAGGAAAATATTTCACAAGGGACTCTTTCTTTTACTATAGGATCTACATCACATATAAATGTAAACACACTAACCTCCCATGAATAGCCTTCTTCAAGTATAAGTTCACTAAACAAAAAATGGCATTCAGCATTCAATGTAGAATCTATGCATTTTTCATTTTTAAGCCTTGTTTGAAGGTATTCTAAGCCAAAAACATTCTCTAATATGCCATCCATCAACCCTAGTGGTGTGACTTCAAAATCATGATGCTTATCCCATTATTCTTTGTTTGCATGAAATAAAACACTACTTTTGTCAATTTTGAATGTTTGGTCCAGTGGGTTGGCTTGAGTGGTTGAGTGTTGTGCATTACAAAAAAGAGAACACAAGGTCAAGTCTACAGGCTAGTTTCCTCTACGGATATTATTCATCCTCACCTGATGTCCCCGCTAGGTTAGGTTGCCAAAAATGAAACAAATTGGTTTAGCATGGGTATCATCCTCACAATGAGGAGAAGTATGTGGACAGTTTCCCCATGTTGTGCATTCCATCAAAGAAAAAAATGAATATCTCGCAAAATTTGCATTGTTCACCTCAAGTGAACTAACCTACTTCCCAGTGTCTTACCTTATTTGTAAGCACACAACAAACTCTTCATAATTAGGTGCAAACTTTTGTTCAAGCTCCACAACCAAGTGGCTAAGAGTTACATTGGTGTTGTGACAAGTATCCATGCAAATATTGTATAGTTAATTTCCCAAAGATAGTTGTCTTGGAAATTCATTTGAACCTTCAAATTCATTATTATCTCTCCAACAATCTTCACATACACTTTTGATTGTAAGGATTTTGCAATATAGGCATGCTTATGGTTTCTTCCTTTTGGTAAATCCAAGAGAAGAATACCTACATCTTCCAAAAAGATAGTGTGTTTTTTATTCTCAATATTGGGCTTTGTGTTAATGAAAGACTCATTGCTATTGTAACTAAAATGCATGTAGTTGGTGCACATGCTTCTTCAACAAAACTACTAACACTACAAATTGTTTGCTTAATCATGGGAGTTTTGGTTGTTTTTAAACCCCTAATGATGAGATTGGGTTTGGTTTCATGCATTCATCCTACACTAGGTAGACAATTAACTTTGATTCTTCTCTTACTTTTTCTCAATCCCCTTTATCTTATTGTTAATCATTCAATTTTATTTAGCTTAAAGGAAAAGGTATAGGAAGAACATAGAGAATGTTATTTATGCATGTGAGTATTAATAATATATAGCTTGTTGTAAAAAAAATGCCTTATATATGATTATGCAAATTGAATAAGATAATAAAAGCAAAATTTTCCATATTTTCAGCGATTAGAATGTAACATTTAAGGACAAGAAAACTAAGAAGTGTGTTTTGAAGTCATTTTTGTAAACTTGGGTGTTTTTATCTAGTCTCCAAACTTGATAAATATATATGGTAGACGGACACCTAATTTTGAAGGCTTCTACACATTGAAAGGCATTGCACAATTATAACTTGTTTTATGGAGTCTACATATGCAGATAAACGTCCTTATACCAATTTTGCAAACAAAAATGGCATACCCATCTTAAAATTTTGGTGCTAACACATGAAAGGAATCTATGTATAGTATTTACTATTCACTATATAAGTGAAGTGTATGATATATCCACTGTATTATTTACATTTTTAGATATGATTTGAGCTTGTAGAGTATCCATTGTATCTATTAAGTTGTGGATGTTTCGATGCCACTCTTTTGGATTAATTTTATTGTGTATCTAATTTAGTAGATTCTTTAGAATGTAGATGTTCATATGTTTATGTATGTTATTTATGCTCTAAAAATGTTACTACCAAGGGCAATATCTTGAATTTGTATTATAATTTGTCTAGATTATGAGAGCTTTTTAGTTATACCTCCAATTCTAACTCCAATTTGACTACAAAGCAATAACTTATCTTTATTTTTATTTTTTTGTTTATGTAGCTTTAAAATTGATTCCAATATTTACATTAAAACCCATATTTGAAATTTTGAGTTTTCCCTTTGAAAAACAATTTCCTTAATAATGTATAATTTGTTTGTTGGCTTTACTTTTTTTGCTATGGCAATTGCATTTGAATTGGTGTAAGTTTATACAGTCAAGTTTTGAGTCTTCACCTCTAATTTTTCCCTTAAAAAATCGCAAAAGAAAAATTGTTCAAACCCAAGAATCTTGTATGAACCATGACATGCTCTAAATTAGGGGCTTAATTCTTTATGGTTGTGCCTATACTTCGAACTTAATTCGTTATAGTTGACTGGCCTTGTGCATTGGCCATTTGAATTGGGGTAAGTTTGATAAAATGTGAGAGTAGAGTATAATATATAAAATAATCAATTATATAATATCTTAATATATTTGGACTCTATTATATAGAGTGCATAGGTTGTTATCAGATCTAATTTATTATAAAGATAAATGGAGAGGTTGAGATAATATCTCAATAACACACTAAACATGGATTTCACAAATCCAACTCTCAAACAACCTCCTAAGAATAAGATCACCATACAACTCACAAGTAGAGATTGACTCTACTTCTCAATACATTAGATAAGTAAGAATTATATATTCCAACACTCTCCCTTAATGACTATTTATCTAAATATCTATGTGGTTATATATTTATCACGGTGGGCTTCAAACTTTCTTTTGCTTCCTCTTGTACCTGCATCTCATTATTGAGGTACATATAAAAAAAAAAATCATCTATCAGAATACATGGGTCATCAGCCACTGTAAATGTCAACCGTCAATTCTCTAGGAATCATTTTCAGCTACATGGTTCATTCAACCATTCTTCCTCATACCTCCCCCTTCATCACATTTTCATTGTGACTTTTATATCTTTGATTGGTCTCACGATTCTTTCTTCTATAACAATCTTTAGCAAGATGTTGGTTTGTCACAATATTCACATTCAATATTTCGCTTAACATAAGAATCATGATGTGTCATACCTTTCTGCTTTGCTTGAAACATGTCTCTGTTCTTGTCCCACGATCCCACCTCTGTTCTTGTCCCACGATCCCACGGTTTACCTCTGTATGATCTTTTACCTCTTGCAATCAATGCCAAATCGGAACCACTTGAGCCCTGATCATAATTTTGCATTCTCTCTCCCTCTTGAAGAAAAAATAATTTTTCATTCTCTCTCCCTCTTGAAGAAAAATTCCAGCCAATTCATCAAAAGTAGAGGGTGTTTGCTAACAAAAAAAAACGCTGAAATAAATACTTTAAACCTTTCAAAGCGATAGTTACTAAATCACTACAGTGAAGTTTTGAGTCTTCACCTCTAATTTTGTTTGAGTCTTCACCTCTAATTTTTCCCTTAAAATTTTTTTGTTGGAACCGAGGAATAACCATAACATGCTCTAAATTAGGGGTTTAATTCTTTATGGCTGTGCCTGTACTTCGAACTTAATTCTTTATCGCTGACTGGCCTCGTGCATTGGCCTTGTTTATGCTGATATTTTTCCTTGGTCACATAAGAGAGAGAGCACACATATTCAATGTACAGATTTGAGTACCGCCATAAATCAGGTAGTGCAGGCTTCTCAAACTCCTCCATCTTTCGCAGACCAAGCTGTTGGGCGCTATTACTTCGGTGGTTGCCAGTGTTCAATATGTGCAATATCGGTTTGATCTATTCGCCATTTTTTTGACCAGGCCCGTGCCTCCATTATGGATCTTGTAAAATGCCATCCGAGATCAATGAAAAACACTTAAAGGAACAAGAAATTGAACATCTTGATTTGAAAATAATACGTGTGTACAGGATTTCACAGTTTTGGGATTGAAAATTACCACCATCCAACTAAAAACAAATAATTGCGTGGCTGAGCATCGATCCATAAAACATAAAATGAAACATCGAAACCCTTTTCCCACCTTCGCGTGAAAAGGCGCACCTTGGAGGCATCGAAAATGATGATGAGAGGATGAAAAAAGATAACTTTCCGTGACTGGAATCAACCCGCTGACACTTTGTGAATGATAAGGTGTTCAATCCCATGGCCGGTTATATGCAGCTAGGTTTCGTATTGATAATGTTTTCTCTAATAACAAATGCCTTAATTAGAGCCGCCTTGACAAGCCCTGAGAATGAAATCACAATTCTTCTACCCAGTTAGGGAAATACGAGAAGATCATTGGTCTGCAACAAGAAATGTCCAATATGCGGTGTTGTTGGCATTGCATATTGGTGTGGGTTTGTGAATGCTCAACGCACAGGTGTGTGGAACTTACCAAGATTGGTTTAAAGGTGTGGAACTAACCAAGATTGATTTCTGTAAAGTGGGCAATGGAGGAAGCGACCTTCTGTTTGGAGGCAAGGGCGACGCAGTGACCAGGTGACAAAACAATTACCCGATGGTAATAAGTACTTACCAGCAAAGATGAGGGAGAGAACAGAATGGATTGATTCATCTGTCTATTTGAATTGGGATGTCTCTATATGTACATATACATACTTATTTGTAAATATCTATGTACCCATATTCATTTAGATAAAATAGAACTAGATCTTATAGAATATATCTATTTGGATTGGGATGTCTCTATATGTACATACTTATTTGTAAATATCTATGTATCCATATTTATTTAGATAAAATAGAATTAGATCTTATAAATATGGATATATGGATATTGGATATTGATATATGGAAATGGATATATGGATATTGACATCTAACCAAACTAAATATATATGTATCCGTATTTATTTAGATAAAATAGAACTAGATCATTTTATCATGATTATCTTTAAATGTCTATGTACCCATATCCATTTAGATAAAATAGAACTAGATCATCTTTCCACAACTATCTCTAAATATGTATGTACCCATATCCATTTAGATAAAATAGAACTAGATTTAATAGAATAGATAGATGGAAATGGATACATGGATATTGACATCTTGCCAAAACCAAATTTGACATAGGGTTTTGTCATTTTTTCAAATACAAACTAGTTTGGGGATGAAATGTTATGTAAATATATATCAATAATGTAGAAATAATTAGTATAAAAATATATTTATAAAGAATAAACACAATAATAATAAATATTTATAATAAAATAAAGACAATATTAATAAAT